>JAXGGA010013228.1:0-35945 GCA_038373865.1 Uloborus plumipes | reverse complement strand
GTAGAAAAAATAACGGGCAAGCATATTATTTTGACGGCCATAAGAGTTTACGGGCAGTATATTATTTTAACGGCCAGTGACCGGACCCTTTTTTGCCGGTCTTTGGCCGTATTCTTACGCTGAGATTTTTAACAGTGTAGTGACTAACGTAACATTCAGAGCTGATTTTGTAACTGTTTTTACTTGTAACTTAAAGGATGAAAAATATTTTTTAGTTATGCTGGTGGATTTACAATGTACATGGTATCTATGTATCATTTCTGCTAAGAATTTAAAACAAAATTACTGACAGTAGATTTTTTTCAACTAAAATAGCAGCGTGACTAACATAACATTTTGCAACCCTGAAAATTAATGCTCATGTTGTGAGGCTAAAATTTCTCAAAGTTAAGCAAGTGTTAAAAATTGAATGAGATCGCACCCTTGCTACAAAAGTGCCAAAACTCAAAAATTGTAATTTTTGAGTTATGACCGTCATTAGACGTAGTTCACACGTCTCTACCAATCTTCAAAAGAGCCAGAAGTTGCATTGAAAAATCAGCCGCCAAAGGGCAGTTATGGCGTTTTGTTGTTATCAAGATGCATAGGACCCCTTCCACTGAAATGCCACATCTTGAGTTGTCGTCTAGCCTAAAGATCATAGTTTCAGATGTATCGGTCTTCATATTGACAAATGCAAAAATACTAAAATGTGCCTAATCAGCCCGGGAACAGTTTTTTGAAATTCCTGGAAAACGTAGTTTTTTCAGTTGTGGCACTTTTGTAGCAAAGGTGCGATATATTTGAAAAATGTGTAAAGTTGGCTTTTAAAAACATAAAACATATTTTTAAATCTCAATTTTTTTTAATCTTAAGTCACTTTTACTCAAGATGGGGTGTGACAAACGTAACTTGACTAACGTAACCATCGAAAAACAAGCAGTAAACACACTTCAAACTATTTAGTATGGCTAATTTCAGTGATAATTATAGTACTTTTTCAATTTTTTTACTTTCTTATGTTATATGATTTTTATTTATTTATTTATTTATTGATACTTTTTCCACTTCGGTATTTTTTTTCTTCAGCTGAGGTTGACATTTCTATGGAATGACCCAAGAATCATTTACGGAAATTAATTTTTATAACGTTGATGATAAGCACCAGTAAATAATCAATGTAGCAAACACTACAATATTTGAAATTACGGAACCTCGGTAAGTCGACACCCACTCAACGCGACATATTTTTGCGGTCTCATGGGGTGTCGAGTTACCGAGGTTCCACTGTATAAAACTCGGGAGTTCCGAGTACATAATATCGCGATTCGTCCGTTAATTTTTCTTTGATAGAAAATAAAATATTCTGTTCTGATAACCTCTTTGTTTTTATCATTATGATCATGTTTCTTAGCAATAACTTGCATTATTTTACCGTTTTGATGAAATTCAATGTAAGGATTAATAGTTAATGGGCTTAAAATGTTAAAAATGATATTTTACAATCAAGATCGAAGTAAATTAGTATATAATGTTTCTGTACTAAAAATAGATTAATTGGCTTAAAGGATTTTAAAACATTTTAGACGACCTCGTGATAACTTTTTTTTAATAAAAAATTACACTAGGTAAACTGGGTGCTTTTTTAACTTTTCGGTTGCCGTTCCAATAACTATTTCTGTATCACTATTTCCCTGGGTTTCTTCATTGCGGTAAAGACACAATTCCTAAAATTATTTCAAGAATAATCATTCAGTAAAAACACATTGTTTTTCGCTATATTTCTTCTATTTAAAACTGTCCAAAGGGATTTATTTTTTTAAGGAAGCTATAGCAATGACAAAGATAATTATAATTTAAGAATAATAAATAAAAAAATGCTATAGAGCAAAAATTCGTACTAGAATCGAAGTCAATGAAATTTTTACTGGAATTTTATAAAATCATTAAATACTTGAGAAAGCAGTTACAATAAAAGTTTAAAAAAATGTACAAAGAGTGAGATTATATCGAAATGAAAAAAAAAATCTGCTTTCATTACTTTTTGCAAAGTTCCTGAAAGGTATCTATATAATGCGCTCGTGTAGAGCTTCTGTAGCAATTTATCTAATACTGTAGAATGAAACTAGCGTTGGGTACTTTTCTAAAGCTAATATTCTGCAAACAAAATAGAAATACACTGAAATCTGAAAAATGTTTCAAAATAGAGTACTTACAGTATTTCTGATTTATTTATCTGCTTATTGCAGATTTAATATTCTTCTTCGTTATGATTCAATATGTAATTATGTCATAAGTGATTTTTCTTTTGTCAATATTTCTTTACTTTCCTCTGGAATTTGTACTCATATTTTTTCTCTTCTCATACTGGTGACCTGTCTTAAATTTCATAAGCAAAAAGTAGGATTCCACTGTAATAAGAGCTATTTTACCAACAAAACATCAATGATGACTACAAAATGACTTTTTTTGGTATTTTTATTTTAAACCCAAAACCGCATTACAATGTTACAATTACAAAGTTATTCATTCATATCTTGCTAAAGGACTGTCCTGTCCATAAATAATGACACACTTTTATTAAAAACATTTGACTCCAATTTTTGACAAAAATTGTCAGACTTCATCTTACCTCCGCTCTCCCCCTTGTCACATTTTACTTTGTTTTGCAGAAGCACATGATTATTAAAAACTGTTTAATGTCACACTTGTTGCTGCTCCCTCCCTTCCCCCTGTCACAAACTCACAGTTTCACTACCCCTGTCCCCCCAAAGCGTGGCATTATTTGTGGACGTTCCCAAAACATACTAATATCGAAAATAGATTCTTGAACATCATTGTTACAAAAACATTAATGTAAATATGAGCAAAATATTAAACATAATTAAGGAATATTCACAAAATTTATATAATATAACATATCATCATAAACATTTCATAATTTTACGTTCATGAACATCAAGGTAATATTGAAGTGATACAAAGCTTAACACTCATTGAAGCAATGAGAAAACAGTTCATTTTTTCATTTCATCATGCATTTTTTCAATAACATGGTAAAAATCCTGTGACGGTTCAACTAATAAAGTCAAAAAGTTCAAGAAATAGTTACGTACAGTTGTTTTTGCAAACATATTTTGGAATTTCACCAGCTGAGAGAGTTCGGTACTATTCAGCAAGTACTTAGAGTGTGTTCGGTATCCAGATATTCTAGACGTAGTTTTCTCCTTGACGCAGTTTATCTTATGTATTCGCAAATTACACGCGCACTGATCACTGGGTACACATAAACGAAGAATCGACGCTTTCACAACTTCTTTTCTACTTTCACAACAGTTCAGAATTATTACACTGTATAAATTCTTCTACATTACACATTACACATTACAATCTATTGGAATGAACTTGAACTGTATTAGACTTCTAAGTTTAATGCAGTTCAAGTTCACTCTGTATATTGCCAAAGTACTCATGAATCCCTTGGTTGAAAACAGAATCAGGCTTTGGACTTTCTGAGAGCTGTGTTATATTTATATTAGGCGGGTTAAAAAAATCGTCAAAATTGAAGTCGTTTACAGCCTCATTATTGCTTTTCTGAGACTGATCAGGAGGACTTTTAATTCCAAAATCATTATCAAATATGAGATCATCAAAATTTATATACTGATCATGAGGATTTTCTCTTTTATTGTAATCGTAAGAACATGGCGGTAGTTTATCAGCGTTTCTTCCGGACGGTTGATTTTGAATGTTCAGCATGTCCGTATTAGTGAAGTTGGAAAACGGATTAAGATTGTCATTCCTATTAAGGGATGGATAAATTTTTGGTTCTAACCCAGCTGCACGTGGCCCTAAAATTTGTCGTCCAATCTGAGAGTGAATAGCTTCTCGATTACAAGTTGTGTCAGATGGGGTTTGATGCAGAGCACAGTCATTTGCAATGGATCGATTACAATATGGTCGAGTAGTAGTGTTACGAAGGGCATTAGGCAGCACAGCATGCGTACAAGTATTATTACTTGCATTGGGCCGATTGTAATATAATTCAGACGCAATGCTAGACGCGGCTCCTTGCATCTGAGTTTGACAGCGAATATTGTTATTTGCACCGAACTGATTATAATATGCATTAGGAGCGGTGTTAGAAGGGGTCACTTGCATTTGAGTTTGCGTCAGATTATTATTATATGCAATGGGCCGGTATTGGGGAGGAACGATGCCAGAAGGAGTCCCTTGCACATGATTTTGAGCATTGGTTTTGTTATTTACATAGGATGGATTATATGATTCGGCACTAAAATAAGGCGGTGGGGGTTTGCTCTGAGTTTGGCCTACAAAACGTACATCACGGTTTCCAGACAAATTTGAATATGATTTTGGAATAGTGTTAAATGGGGCTGCTTGTCTTTGAAATTGTGCTTGAGTATGGCCATTTATATTGGACAAATTTGAATATGATGCAGTAGCGTACGACGTAGCTGACGTTTGAACTCGGTTATTGTAGTTAGAGTTGCACAAATGTGAATGTAATTCAGGACCAGTGTTAGATAAGGATGCATGCATTGGAACTGCTTGTGTGTTTGATTGAATCTGCATAGAAGCAGACCTAGTATATGATGAAGGTGGATTAGAGTATTCGTTCCCTGCGACATGTTGCTGAGAATGTAACCCTGGTACGGGATTAGTGTTCCGTATAGGAGCTTGTAAAGTCGATGGTTGAATGTCTTTGGAGGACATATAATTGCTACCCATCTGTACACCTGATTCCCCAAAATATGAAGAAATCGGAGGAATATTTATTGATGGAGAAGCGTTTTCTAGAGGTTGTGGCCGGTCCGGCTTTAAATGAGGCAATAATTCGTCGTAGGAAGTATAAAAATGTAAGTTGCACTGATTGAAATGTATTCTATCTGCAGGAGTAGTATTTGTTCCGGAAATTTGCATCGGAACTGAACATTGGGCAGATTCATGAGCACCTGAAGGCAATATACGACTTTTTATATCTAAAAGTGATTGATCGTTCACAAAACGACAATCACTTTTACGAGGCGATGAACTAACAGCTGATGCTGTTTGCTGAGGAATTTGCCTAGCCACAGGCACTTGTTTATTACCTTGGTCCTTTGAGGTTAGCTGATCCTCTCGTTGAGGAGTGTCAGTTTGAAGATCACGCAGAGGGACGCATGTCCCCGCGATTATTCTTGGATCGGCTCTTGAGTATCGCAGACGAGGGCCTCTCCCCATGGCTCGTCGAGAGCTCCTGGTGCGGATTTGCGGAGGACGGCTTCGCAGCTGTCGGCGCTGGGACAGATTAAATATCCGTGCTTGGGCATCAGTCTTGGTCCTTCTGCTCGGGATGCTGCGCAATGGAGTCGGTAGAGAGTGGGATGCGTTTGGACCCAATTCCCTGAAATGATAGCGGCCTGCACCTCTTTGGGAATGGTACGGCTCTAGAGTTTTCCAGGAAGCGTCCACAAAATCGTAGACGTTGCCGGACACAGAATTGTCATTTTTTCTTCTTGTTTTACTGATTTCTGAAGTGCCATCATTCTGTAAGCAAATTTAAAAAAAATTACAAAAAATCGTTTATATATATATATATATTATATATATATATATATATATATATATATATATATATATATATATATATATATATATGTATATATATATATATACAGTAAACGCCCGTTTATCCGCGGATAAGAGAATGCCGCGGATAATCGATCGATAGGTAAAAAACAATCTTAATGTAAGAAACTAGCTAAATAAAAGTCAATAACACAACATATACATTTAAATCATAGCTAAAAATGACAGCATTGAATGTAAAAAATATCTTGGAAAGATAGAAATAACCAATAAAGAGCTTTAATTTTTTGCATTCAGTGAATCATCACTGTAAAAAATGAGAACTAAAGTGTGAAAGATCCGCTTATAATCCGAACCGCGGATAGTCAGGAGTTTACTGGTTTATATATATATATATCAGAGACGTGCCGTCTGGGTAGGCAAGGTAGGCAGTGCCTACCCATGAAGAAAACATACCATTTTTTTTAATTTCATTAAATGACATGTAATGCGCTGATTTGGAAATATAAAGGCATTAAACAGCGAATAGAGCAGAAAAAACCCCGGAAATGTTCATTTTTCTTCCTTAAAAAGCACCGACAACCGCTGCTTTTCAACCACTGTATCTATACTGTGCGTAATATTAGGAAGTGCACGTGTCCCGCACTTTTCTCCCCTAATGCTCGAAAAGCGGCAACGAAAGGCTGCCCGAAAAGCGCCTTTGCGGTTTCTTCTTTTCTCTGCCAAAACTTGACTACGTGATGCGCTGTGCCTGTAGAGTCTGTGGCGTTTCTACGGTCTAGACGTCTTGATATCGTCTTTTGTACAGTACTGTTGAATGCTTACAGTTTGCTACTCCATTGTCGTGTTTTTTTTTATCAACTGCAGTAATTTTCAACTGTTTTAGGTTTTTTTTATATCCCGCTTTTTCGTAGGATTAAGTTGAAACTGTATCCAATATGGAAATGAGATATATAAATTATATACATATATGCAGGCGAATATTCCTGCATAAATGTACTTTATTTGTATTGTAAGTAAACATCTTTCATATTCATATTTTTTTACTACTTTTAACATTTTATGCGTTTTTAAGATCTATATTATTCCACAAATCTTCGCATCTGCCTACCCTAGGCATTAATTGACGGCACGTGCCTTATATATATATATATATACGTAAGATTAACAGTTTAAGTTCTGCAAATTAACTAGCGCATTTATTGCAGCTAAATATCAATTGCAAATATGAATATAAAAACACTGCTGACTTATTTCAGTGGCATAAATTTTACACTTTCAAAATTCTTACTCTTTTAAAAATTAAAAAGCAAAAGCTAATTAAGTTTATTAATCACTGCTGACTTATTTCAAACAACACTCATGAAACCTGCAAAGCTGAATCTAAAAAAATCTATATGCTGCTCCTGCCCTCTGAAGATTAAGCAACACATTACCCATGTTGATATTTTGCATGTTCGTTTTACATTTCACGTAGTTTTAAATGTTTTTTCTAATGTTTCTTATTGTTGTTCTATTTATTTTTATTACTCCAATTTATACACAGTTACTCTTCATGAGCTATTATTTTCTTTTATATATATATATATATATATATATATATATATATATATATATATATATATATATATATATATATATATATATATATATATATATATATATATATATATATATATATATATATATATATATATATATATATGTATATATATATATATATATATATATATACAGGGTGTTCCAAGTCAACCTTCATGACCTCTAATTCCTCAACCGTTCGTCCTAGATGCATACTTCCAATTGCAAATTTGATCGAAATGAGGTAGAGAGTCAAAATATTGAAAGTTTGAAGCGAAAAAATAATTCAGTCAAAAAACACGAAATCTAACTTTTTATAGGGACTCCGGGTCCCCAAACTTATATTTAGGAAAAGAATTTCCATTGAAAAATAATACTAACACAAAAAAATGACATTTGTGCGATCAAAATTCGCAGAGATATTCGAGTTTTAAATGCGCAGGGCCCGTAAACAAATTGACAAAAGAAAATTCTCGCCCTGCCAGAGGAATAACGAGCTTTTAGATTAGGTACGATAATGAAATTTGTTTCGTCCATGTTAGAAAACATTCGCTTCTCATTGTATTCAAAAATAAATACAGATGATACAAGACTACAAAACATAGCAAGACAAGGTAAATTATTGTACAATTTTATACAAAGATATTAAACACACGAAATATGTAGAATCTAAGAAATAATATACATTGCGATTACATTGTCCGTAAAGCAACACCATTTCTACATACTGTTCCGTAGTGTACATCGTAACTTCAAGCCTCAACGAAATGCGTCTAGTTAAGCTGATTTTATTCTCCAGTGAAGGGATTACGTTATTTCAAGCAATCACTATACAGTCGGTAAATTTATATTCGCGAATTCAGCAAGACATTTTCATTCTTTCTTATTCAATTTTTTTCGTATTTTAATTCCCATGTTAGATAACTTATACAGTTAAATATATTTTAGGAAAATAAAGAATATTTTGTTATTAAAGAACTCTGAATGGTGCGAATTTTGCGTGTATATGGCCCCCAAAATCACTTAAAATAATGCTATAGTGTAAAGTGGTATAAGTCATAAAGTTTCATGTTTCATTTCTCCATGGATTTTGATTGCACAAATGTCATTTTTTTTGTGTTAGTATTATTTTTCAATGGAGATTCTTTCCCTAAATATAAGTTTGGGGGGCCCGGAGCCCCTATAAAAAGTTATTTTTTTATTTCTTAACCAATTATTTTTTTCGCTTCTAACTTTCCATACCTTAACTCTCCTCCTCATTTCGAGCAATTTTGCAAATGGAAGTATATATCTAGGACGAACGATTGAGGAAATAGAGGTCATGAAGGTTAACTTGGAACACACTCTGTATATGTACAGCAAACTCCCGATTATCCGCAACCGCGAAAAAGCGAATGCCGCGGTTAATCCGAACAATAGGTAAAAATACGATACTAGACTATAGTGTGTATACAATAGCAAAATAAATCAATAACACTCACACTTACATTTAATACATAGCTAATACTGATAACATTGAATGTAAAAAACGACCAATAACGCACTCGCATTTTTCTGCATTTAGAAAATCATCACCATAAAAAACATGAAAAGAGAAGCGTGAAATACTAGCCGATAATCCAACCGCGGATAAACGGGAGTTTGCTATATATATGTGTGTGTTCGGGCAAAGTCAAAGGGGAAACTAGTCGCTATTGAAGCAATTAAATAATATAAACTTTTACTTTCGTCCCCATAAACCAACCACTAAACACAACATTATTGTTCTGCATATTGTACATATAATTTGAGAATAAATAAGTTAAAAGTTGTACTGTATTTAAAACCTCGATCATCTCCAATAGCATCTACACACACACAGATCATGCAAGGAATATTCGGCTTCGGAAGAAAAAAATCTTTGCTCAAAATAAACAAATAAGATAAAATAAAATAAAAGTAAAGTATTAAAAAGAATAAACATATAATAATATCCGTGCAACATAATTATAACGTGAATTTTGCGATGTATCATTTCTCTCAAACTGTTATTTATTTGAGTATTATTAATTGTCTTCACATTTAAATATTTTGTGACAGAATTCTTTGATATTGAGCTGTATAGCTCAATGGTATAATCTTTCACCTTTGGTTAGTACACTCTGATGTGGTATTATCAATGCTGCCATTAAGTATGTAATATTAGTTTCATTCTGACCACTCCTTCTTGCTGCTTTGATTTTTTGCAGAAGAGTGCAACTGCAAATTAAAATGTCAAGACAAAGTAACTGATGTACATACCGAATTTACGGCAGTGTTTCCTCTCTCCAGTCCGGAATGTCCTTGCTGAGTTGGATTTACGATCGAGTCGTAATACTCTGCGGTGCTGATGTTTGATGATTTTTCACTCGGAGTTTCCGTTTTTTCTTCTTGATTCACGAAGGAGCCATAATAGCTCTCGGTGGTGATGGTAGTGGAACAGTCACCTATTTCTTTTACACAGGCTCCCTCAGCCGAAGTTAAGTCCTCTGCAGAATCTTGTGAGTCACTCTTTGAATTTCGCGTCTTCATCTCTCTCCTTGGATCACTACGACTGCAGCTGATTTTTTTTCTCCTTTCCAAATCTCATGCGTGATTTGAACTTCTGCTGGGATTCTGGAAAGATAAATAAGAACAACGTGATTTTTCTGGTTCAAAATGTGGTTTTATCATACAAATGATGTCCCGCTCTGTGGGCAGCGGGGTTTGTGGAGTTGTGACATTTTGTGACAAGGGGGAGGGACGGGGTGAGAAGAAGTGTGACTCCACGTGTTTTTATAAGAATGTTTATGAAAATAGAGCGATATGAGACAAAGGGAGAGGGGATATAGTGAAATTATGCATTTTGTGACAAAGGTGTGGAAGTAATTAATGATGAAAAAATAAGGGCGATATCAGTTACGCATAGCCCCTAACTAAAAGAAAAAAATGTAGATTTCTTATTTTTGCGCACAAGTTCTGGATTAATGATAAATGTTTGGTGACCTGATTCATCAACGTGCATTTGCATAAACACATACGGATTAACATCACATTCTATCACTAGCGCAGCCAGAATTTGTCCTCTCGGTGGTGTGGGAGGGGAAGTCGTAACCAACTTTGCATATTTAAAAACTTGTGTTTGTTAGAGTTGGTAATAATATTAAAATCAAGGGTTATGGGGGGAGTTACTCTCCCCACCCCCCATTAGCTGTGCCACTGAATTCTACATTTCCACCACTCTTCAGAACGGAGCGCCGGACTATACTGTGTTCATAGAAAATATGCACTTAATACAAATAAAGAAATAAGCCACTTGGTTGCCGCAATCACGTGTTTCGCTTGAATAAGAGCATATTGGTGCCAAAAAGACGGCGAATGTGAATACCATTGGATAACTTAATTAATTCCAGGGAAAATCTCCACAACTGGCATGGTATCAAACCTTCTGGAAAATTGAGTTTACTTTTATCCTACCTTGTCCGTGAACAAAGTATAGGAATCGAGGGAACAAAAATGTACAAAATAAGAATTATATACGCGTTGAAAACGGAAAAAATAGACATGGGCAAGCAGGGGCACCCGATGGGATGACCTCCTAAAAAGTTCCGAATTAACCCAAGAATTCTTCGAGGTCATTCCATCCCATTCAAACAATTCTCGGAGGTTTTCCTTCAATCCTCAAACCTCTTGTTTATTTATTTTTAGTAGCGAAGTAGCGAATACAATTGAAAAGTAGTTTGTAGTTGCTACATTAAAAAAGTAGTTGTAGCTGTAGTTAACTACATTTATAACAAATTAGCTGTAGTCGTAGCTCTCTACAAAAACACAATACTTCCTTTACTACGCAAAATAAAGTACAGTCGAACTCGTTTATAACGAGCTCGAATATAACGAGAACTCGGGTTTAACGAGGGAAACGAGAATATTTGGTTGGATGAATGTTAAGTCTATGGAACAGAATTCGTTTCTAACGAGCAAGACCCGGTTTTAACGAGCAATTGTTTCTGTCTCGCGCAATCTTTTTTTCTCATCTTTCTAGTCTTATTCTTGTCTTATCATTTTTTTTCTCTTGCGGTTCAATACTTTTGTGTGAAAAATTCCACCAGCCTTCCAGTGTCAATAGGGAGAGTTCGCAAATCCAGTATAACAGGTGGAGCTGATTGTTTACAGGGAAAGGGGGGTGGGAAAGGTACACCTGTGTAGAACAGTATTTAATTAAATTACTTGATGTAATTAAAGTATTAATTAAATTATAAATAAACTCAATTATTTGACCTCCCAAGCCCCCACCCCTTCTGGTTGCATGCCGGCCGTAAGGACCTGTTTATTACGAACACTCGGATGAACGAGCAACATGTTACGGTCCCTTCGTGCTCGTTATAAGCGAAATCGACTGTATAAACGTAGTCTTTCCAACCACTTGATCAAAGGACCTGCTCGATGTGCAGCGCAGTGCTGTAGCCTACGAGGGTGCAACGCCGCGGCAGCGCTTTAGAGAAAGAATAACAATTTTCTTCCGGGGGGCTGGGCATTTAGTTTAGGCCGTAAGATTGCTTTCACTGATAATTTAATGGCGTCTGTGTGCGTAGCAAAATCCCCCTTTTATAGCCAACAACGGATTTTATATGACTTATATTCACTCCGGATTCATAAAATAAGTGTGTAAATGAATTAATTACTTAAAAACATATTTACATAAAAAATAATTTTTAAAAAAATACTGGGAGTGCTGTAGTTCTGCAGCTCCTGTGGACGAGCCAACACTGATTTTACGGTTTTTTCATTACTCTATATAATTTTTGGATCAGAAATTATAATCTTTAATTCGAATAATACCGAAAAGTTGCAAATATGATGGTATCCTTAGAACGTGTGCAAATTTTTGGCTCCTTTGGAGCAAGAATTATTTTCAAAAAATATTGAAAAAACGATAAAATTAACGAATTTTGTATAATGAACGGCCTTAGAGGTAATTGAAGTCATTGACCCACATGAATAAAAGTTTGTCCAGACTCTAAGGACACCCACCACATGGCAACTTTTTGGCACCACTAGAACTATGGAATCCAATTTCTTATTAAAAAAAATATTTAAAAAAAACAAACAAACAAAGTGTGTATAATAAAAATGCCCCACAGGCAACCAGGCGCGAATTCAGGGGAGGGTCAAAGGGTCAGCTGACCCCCTGTGATGACAAATTTTTTCATCAAGAACGCTGCCATTAGAAATACGTAGAAGATATAGCGTAAAAAGAACTCCAGTTTAAAAAAAATACTGATTAATATTATTTTTGAACTTAAACTTTTTTGTCTGAAAAATAAGAATAGATAATGTTAATCACTTTTTGCTTAGTCTTGTCTTTTCAGCGCTACCCACAATTCAAAGAGGCGGCTGGGTTAGTTATGATAAATAGTCTTCTCTAACGAAAAGAAATTTTCTCAGAGTATTCATCAACTTCTAACCATGTGCCGTGTGTTTGTGTGTGTATGTGTTTATCCATTTGAATTATTTGATAGTTGTGATTTCGTCAATAGTTTATATTTTCTAAAGAAAAAATAGTCAGCATATGTATAAACAAATCCAACTAATTGTGAAAACAAAAATAAATATGGTGTGAATACAGCAAAAACTGATTGTAATAATTAACTTCACCTATTTCATCAGAACATTTGAAAACGCCAGCGGGGTGGATGGCGAGAAAATGAGCATTGAAGCTCGAAGAATTGAAGAAAATTAATTACTGCCTATATTCATGGTAAATAAAATATCGCATTGCAAATTTGTCGAGACGATGAGAACCTGACGGAAGACGAAGACTCAGATTTACTAGTGTATAGTAACAAATGAAGCAAATTTCTACTTTTTTTCTTTTTTTTCTTTTTTTTTTTTTTTTTTTTTTGAAGTTTTGCTTTGAGTGGACTGGATGCTATAATGCAGGGCTTCCCAAACTGTGGTCCGCGGACCCCTTAGGGGTCCGCCGACCTTTAGTTGGGGGTCCGCGGTGAATCACGAAAAAAAAAAAAAGGGTTTTAAAGCTTTAAAATTACTTTTTTGCTTTTAAAAACCAGAGTTTTCCTTTTCGAAGTATGCAGTTGTCCTTTATGCCATACTCAATATTTTGAGACAGGTTGCTGCAAGATCATGCGGTCAAACCGTTTTTTTGCTCTGACAAATTCGTACTGGCTGTCATCATGTTTATATGAATATTTGATAGACATGTTAATCTATGAATATTTGATTGACATGTTAATATGGATATTTGATTGACATAACTTCAGGCTAAGCCTTGGAAACTTACCTTCCAAGATACTTCTAAGACTTCAATTTCAAGAATTTTACCGTTGACGGTCACCGAAACTTCACTCCCACATGAATTCACCGTTGATCGTATGGATTAGTGCTCTTACAACTATAATTTCGAAAAATTTCTGGGGAACAGTTACTGACCTCCACTTTCCTTAATATCATCAGGGTTAGTCTACGTTTGAAATTGTAAATTTTAATTTTTAAAAATATCCGGGGATCTTTCCTTGCACCCTTTCGTTACCCAAATGGCAGATTCCTACGTTTATAACGCTTCCATTTCTAAAAAATTTGTGGAGCGCACGAATATCCCTCTTTCCTAACATAACCAAACTCTAAAAGTGCGTTTGAAAAGCTGTAATTTAGCAAATTGCAAGAAATTATTCATTGAAACTTCAATTAAAAAAAAAAAAATCCGGCAGATTATCCCCATACCTCATTTAATCTAATTGTTAACAAAAAGATCTTTCAAAAGAGAATTTTTAAAGCAAGGATTTTGAAAAATCGCCTGATGTGCTGTCTTGGACCTATTGCTCCTCCTAATATGTCTAAAAAAGGCCTACTGAAGCGTTTTTAAGACTTAAAATTTTAAAATTTTCTGGGGGTGGGTGCCCCAAAAACTGCTCTAACAGCGCTACAAATCGTATAAAATTGCGTTTTTTTTTTAAGGTACAGTATGCAAAAATTTATGCACTTAAACTAGGTTCATATTACAAATGTAAAAGTGCAGTTAACTTACGGTCTTTGTTACGAAAGATATATCAGTAAATATGAACTTCGTTTTACTAACAAAGGATAAATTTGAATATTTATGACTGTAAAATTGAGATTACGAGCAAAATGGGCCATAATTTGTTTTTCTCCCGCTAAAGTAACCGTCAAGAAATCTAGCACAGGTCTGGTTTAAGTTAAATTTTCAACTTCATTTACTTTGAGGGGAGAAGGGGTGGGGGGCAAATAATGTTCACATTTGGTTGAGAAAAAATGAATCTCCCACTGGAGGAAAATCCTACATATGCTACTAGTTGATTTATTTAAAGTTCAATTCACTACGAACAAAAATTATCTTTGCACTTTTTCTAACGACAGGGGTCCTCTCCGAACTTTGATTCATGAAAATGGTCCACTGCTTAAAAAGTTTGGGAAGCCCTGCTATAATGGATATGGCGGATACTTATTTGATAGGATAACTGGAATGGGTACTATTTTGAAAAATCATAAACAGTGCTCCTCGAAATGCAACTTTGGTAAGTAAAACAACCAGCATTAAAATTACGGGTAACTGACAGCGAAAAAATCACTGCAAAGCCGGTGGGAGAAAGTCATTTTTTGTTATTTAGCTGAAGAAGCCAACAATACTGGCACTATCGAGACGATGAGTAATGCCATTTGATGTTGGGATAAGAGTTTGGGCAAATCCTGAAGTAGTTTTCAGGTTTTGTAGAAATTAGAAGCTTACGTGCACTGTAAAAAATTGAAGGATGCTTCTGGAAAATAATGGACTGCTAATGTGCCTAAATTCTGCGAGTAGTATATTCGGAAAAAGGCAAGTAGTTTTCCCCGCTAAAATTGGTAACTTCCCTGAAACATTCAGGAACCTTCCCAAAGAAGCAAGTTATGTTTTTGAAATAAATTAGTAACCTTCTATGAAGACTTACATACGTTTTTGGTAAGAGCTTGAAACCACCCTTATTTACCAGGAAAGCTGCTGAAGCCTTTCAACAAATGCGGCCGAGGTTAACCCATTAATGCATAGCGTCCCTTTTTAGAAACGATCCAAAGAATGGTCTGAATTTCCCCAAAATGAACATTTCAGCCAAATAATAGTGTCAATTAGTACCTTGGTATTGTTTCATTTCGTTATTAACAGATTGCAGCACATAACTATTGTAAAGTGTGTTCTGTAGCAGTTTTAATATGATCTTTATCAAAAATGACATCATTCACAATCTCAAGAAAAAAAGCTTAAGTTTTCAAAGTTATTCTCAGCTTCCCAGTTTATGTCAATTGCTGATTTTATTTCTTCCTATAAAATGTCGTTTTAAATATTATATCGTAGTCAGAAAAAAAATTTAGTAAAAAAAGTATGTGCCCTCTGGGGTCAATAGTAACTTTTAAGGGACGATTTTTCTTTCCTTAATAAAAAAATTATTTTTTACATAATATTTTTTTTTAATAATTTGTCCTGTCCATTAAACACTGTTTGTAACCAGTATACTAAATATCTTTAAAAAAAAATGTTAGGCATTAATGAGTTAATGCAGAATTGCGTGAAAATTGCGAACTGCTTCTTTGCCTGCAACCCCATTAAAGCTACTGTACTTCTCTCTCTCATCAGGGGCTCAGGAAATATGAGCGGGCTGTTATTATGCTGAAGGAGTTACACTTAATAAAAACGCTTAGTTTATTTTGAAACTGGTAACTAAACATACTATATTTCACATCAGTGATAAGTCTGCATTCATATAAAATGCAGCAATTCAGGAAACGTTTTAAAAGGCTACTTGATTTTCAGAAGATAACGTTGAAAACTATTAAAATCCCGAAACATGCACCGTTTTGATTTTTTTTTTTGTGTGGTGATTGAGCTTGCAGATATAATTGAAGAAAATGTAAACAAATTATAAAAAATAAAATATGGCCAGGTAAAGGTTAGATTCGAATTTATTTGGAAAATTTAAAAGGGTACAAACATGCATTTTAAAAAAAGTAACTTGCTATTGAAATGTATTCTCTCCATAAGTTCACTTTTTTTTCATTGCTAAAATGCCTTTGACAATGCAAACTGCAAAACATGTTCCTGCAATATTTTGCATGTTTGTATTTCTTTTAACATTGTTGTGTAAACTTTTAATGCAACAATATTGTGCCTTTTTTGTTTTTATTGAAACGAAACTTTTATCGACACATCAACCATAAAAAATGTGTAATTTTATTCATTTGAAATACAAAGCATTGAAACATGAACAAAATACTTTTCAATTAATAAATTGTTGGGAATTTTTTTTTTTACAATGATAATTTTTATTAGAATACATATTTAATGTAATGCCATCATCAAAAAAATAATTTATGTGCAATACGTTCTATTTTTGAAGAAGGTTTAAATTACGCATTTTCTTTCATTTTAATGGCCGCTAATGCTTGACCCCCTTACAAAAATTTCTGGATCCGCCCCTGCAGGCAACTGAAGATATAAACTCAGATCAATAAAATTTTACACACATACTATCAATAATATACGGCAACTTTTCCACGCTATTGAAAATGTGATATTAAAAAACCGATTTTTCGATGCACGTTACTCAAAATACGCTTTTTTTTCTTTTTCAAGTACAATTGTTTCAGAAATGAGTATATGAACAACTCTCCCCGATGGGAGGTCACTGCGACCTTTTAAAAAAATGTCTTCCGGCGTATTTTATCTGACGATGAGGCAAATTGAAAATACTTGCGCAGAATTGCGTTATCCCCTCCCCCCCAAGCCTATGATATATCTTCAAATTAAATGCATGTATGTGCATGATCGCATTCTATCATTCGGCAAAATTTAAGCCTTCATGCGGCCAATAAAGAATTTTCCCCTCCCAAAAACTTGAGTTCGGGGAGACCCTGTACAAGAAGTATGAAATGTAAATATACGATGCGTCAAAAATAAAAATGCACACTGATAGTTGAAAAGCAGTTCAGCAATATATTTAGATTATCTTATGGTACAGCATCTAGTATTTTATAGAATTAAAAAAAAAAAAAGCAAATGCTTAACAAAGCGCTCGTGGGCTGCAATAGTAGCATAACTCAAAAACACGAATTTTGGACTAAGAACAGGTGTAAATTTGAAATTAAGGATCTCGGTGAGGGGGGGGGAGCATGGTGGCCTAGAGGTAGAGTGTTCTCCCCGTAAGCAAGTGGTCGTGGGTTCGAGTCCCGCCCTGCCCGTGGTTGTTATTTCAACCGCTCCGTGCCGTAAATCTGTCCTGTGCTTGTCAGGAGGCAAGGCGCATAGTACGCAGTCCTCATGTATGTCGAAGCTGATGGCTTCTGCATTTATAAAAAAAGAACAGGTGTAAATATGAAAATAGTAGCTTCAGCGGCGCAGTGTGTTTGCGCCTCATTCTTGTAATCCCGAGGTGGATGGTTCGATTTCCATCCTCGCCCCTGGTTGTAACTTCCCTTTCCATGTTGTAAATTCTGTCCTATCTCTCCTGTATGTTAGTTCGAAGGCAAAATGCATAGTAGGCAGTCCTCATTTATGTCGAAGCTTTGAATGTCGAAAGCTGAATATGAAAATATAAATTATCTTCAGCAGCAGTACTAGCACAACTCATCATTTAATATTAGCCCGTAAGATGGCAGCAAGCTAAAGCATTTCTGGGGTCTCAGTGGCCGAGCAGTCTAAGGCCGGAATTCAAATGAAACACGAACGATCGCAACTCACCATTGTAATCGCAAATTCCCAAATTTAGATTCAGGTGAAACGTTACACTCGCTACGAGATGCTATTCTATCGTAATTCGACTTCCAGTAGCGATTGCAATTGAGATCGCCTCGAAGCGATTGCAATGGTGTTTCACTTGCATTCGGCCCTAAGGCGTGTTGCCGATAACTCTGAGACGGTGGGTTCGACTCCCACCCCCACTCCGAATGCAATTTCCTTCCTCTGTGCTGTAATTCTTTCATACATTGTCTGTACAAGATATATGAAATAAAAATCATATGTAACGGAGGCAAAACACTAGATTGTAGTCCTCATCAAAAAACCTGGGCATTAGCCCGAAACGAAACGAAAGCATTTCTTATGCATTTTCCTTAGCAGTTTCCTTAACATGATTTTCTGAGTTGTGCCGCTATAGCAGCCCATGAGCGAAATGGCGATGTTTGAATAGGAAATATAACGTGCGGAACTTCTAAGGAATAGAGTCCTCGAGCTTCGAACTTTTTAAAAATTGCGTATTTATCGTAACGCCAGATTTAAGTGACCGCACCTGTATTCAAGGGCGTTGGCATCAGAGGACATTTTGCTGCAGTTAGAAGAATGAAATCTTACAGTTTTTATTGAATTGAGAAAGTAAGTGAAACAATTTTTTAAGTTTATTGTTATTTTACTACAAGTTGAATGAGTTGTAGATAGTTTGTATTATCTTTGGGTAACATGATCCTTTACGTTTATTCGATATCAGTACGTATGTCAGTCGCTGTGTTATCATAAACAGAAAACTTCCAAGTTCTCGGCTCGTTAACTTATATGGTTCGATTCGAACAGAGTTTGTTGATACTTTTTGTTTTGCATGTTAATAAATCTTCTAATTTTTATCAAAATATAAAAATAAGTAAAGCGAATTTTAATTTATTGCTCTTTTACTATAAGTTTAATGAGTAGTAGACAGTTTATATTATCTTTGGATAATTTAATCATCCCTGTTTATTCCTTATCAAGACATACTTTTCAGCCGCTGTATTGGATCATAAGAGAAAACTTCCAAGTTTATGGTTTGACAAGTTATGATTCGATTCAAACAGCGTGTTGGTACTTTTTGATATGCATTTTAATAAATTTTACAATTTTTATCCAACTATGAAAATAAGTAAAATAAGTTTTGATTTATTGTCATTTCACTATAAGTGGAAAGAGTTGTAGACAATTTATTACATCTTTGGCTAATTTAATCGTCTCTGTTCATTCAATATCAATGCGTAATATTAGCCTTTCTGTTGGATCATAAACAGAAAACTTCCAAGCTCTCTGTTCGATAAGTTTGATTCGATTCGAACAAAGTGTGTTCGTACTTTTTGTTATACATGTTAATAAATCTTACGATTGTTATCGAACTATGAAAGTATAAGACTATGAAAGTTAATTTATTGTTATTTTACTATGATTGTTATTTTACAATAAGTTGTAGCCAGTTTATATTATTTTTGGCTAATTTAATCTTCCCCGTTTATTCATTATCAATACGTATCTCAGCTGCTGGGTTGAATAATAAACAGAAAACTTCGGGTTCTTGGTTCAATATGTTATGGTTCGTTTCGAACAGAATGTTCGCGGGGGTACTTGTTGTTGTGCATGATAATTAGGTCTTAATATTTTATTAGGATTGCCTAGTTCTTTCCTTTGAGAAAAATTACTTTTTCTAGGTCCCTAAGGCAATTAATTATAAAATAAAATGAGGTGCGGTTTATATTTACGGAATTTCCGCGTCACACACATAACGCGGGGGAAAAAATCCTGCAATATTTTTTTTTCTACGAAACTAAACCTTTAAACTAAAAAAAGATGCTTTCGAACTTTTATCTAAATTTTTATTGCTATTTTAAATTTTCTAACTTATTTATCTGTATCAATATTTTTTTTCGAAATATTTCACTTTGAATGTCACAAGGAAGAGTCATTTGCATGTCCTGAGCAGTTTATTCACTGGTTGAATTAATATATTTTTTGCTGTCAAAGTCTGATTCCTTTTTGACTCATTGCTTCCTTTTTAACCACCCCACCTGACCCTACTGCAGAAAAAACACTTAATTTGTACAATTATTCAATAATGACAATTTCATTTTTCAATTGCAGTTTCAATGTAAGTAAAAAATAAATTCAATTGCAATAATAATTGTTTCAGTGAGAAACTGTAAAAAGCATTTTCGTAACAGAGTTGAAAAATTTCGGAGGGGGTTTGAACTTTAAAAAGCTACCCCTTAAATACGGCCCTGATTGCGACTGCCCTTCAAACCTGTAACAATAACGGGCCTCATGGATCAGCTTCGAGGGCCCCATACGCCTGTGGCCATAAATTGCGAGCCACTGGCCAAGAACATTCTCCGATAGTCGCTTTTAAAAAAAAATCAAAATTGGTCCATCCTTTCTTTAGCAGCGATGCCACAGATATAGATATAGAGACGCACGTTAAACTTGAAATCTGGAGTCTGACTGATTTTCGGGGAGAAAAAAAAGTCAGAGTTTGATATTTTTAATCAGTCCGTATTTCTGCTATTGCAACAAAGTCGAAATTGGAGTCATGGAGTTGAACTAATTGCAGGGCTTTATTTAACTCAAACTAGTTTAATTAATCTTGAAACTAGATCACAGTACTTTCCCGTACAATACTTAACAGGAAAACTATTGCCATTGACGGAAATAATGTAGACAAAAAATCATGAACAAATTAGAAGAATGACATATAGAAAAGTGGGTGCCTAGCAGCATTCAAGCAAATCAGGAAAATACTCTTTTGGGATACTCGAACGGTTTACGGGTAAAATAGTAGAGTGATTAAATAACATTTTGTCAATCTGTCCAGCTTAGCGGAACTCCGCTCTGTTATTTTTTTTTTTAATTTATTATCTTCTTTATGCATACATACTTCGTTTCTTCATCATCATTAGTATCAATAGTAGTGGCAGTAATAATTAACCTTTTAAATAGCACGGCTGACTGAACTAACAGACGTTGATCTTTTCAGGCGCGAAGTGTTTTAGTCAACAAAACTGTAAAGTTTAGGTTTCTCTGAGGAAATTCCTTATTTTGTCTTTTAGTTTTCCCGAAAATAGCTCTGTAAATATACCTTTTCGAACATCGGTTTCAGGCCCTTCATTTCGGGGTTCAGGGAGGGTCAAATGCCCCCCCCCCCTCCCACAATTTTAGAAATCAATGTATTTGCATGTAAGTAGACGTGGTTTTTGACATTTTTTAGTAATTTTACATTGTGTATACACCCTTTGCCCCTCCCCCCCCCCACACATACACTGGAAAACTTCGAAATGACGATCCTGATCGGTTTTAAGATTATTTGTTTATTTATTTATTTATTTATTTTTATGACGCATGCTGAAACATGTTTGTTTTTTATCTGAAATAAACAAACGAACATTAGAAGAGACCAGTGACTTTCAAAAAATGCCACATTCCAAAAAAAAAAAAAAAGGATCGGAAGTAAACTGTTTATTTTATAATTGAGGCTAAAAAAACCAAAGTAAATAAAGCACAAATTAGGTCGAAAGTGCAGCAAATAGCTATTTCAAGGCTACAATGGACTCTTCATCAGTGCAAAAAGCTTTGCTGTGCAAAGAGAACTTTTTTTTTTTTTTTTCATTTAAGCTGTTTACTTATTCAGGTCGGTTTCTTCGTCATGGTGGTTGAAGACTTCAGTTTAGTATAGAGGTTCTCAACCTTTCAGGTTCTATGCCTAACCTTTTTGACACTGATGATCACCTCCCCACCCCCCACTACCAATAAACAGTTGTGGTTTTATCATGTCGTAAATATCGCAAACTTCATGTCGTCTTTTTTCTTCATGCTTTTCTAATGAATGCTTTTCTAATGGATTTCCTTACATTTTCTTCCTTATAATCGAGATCCTGGAAATTTCACGAAAGATTAACGTTTCTTCATGGGATAGGTAGATAATCAGTTCAACAGACCATAATACTTTCTGTCCACGTTTCCGGTCATTAATCTCACATAGTTGATGAGATTTCAATTATAAGAATACAGTTCTTTCCTTCAGAGGCTTTTTTAACCTTTGCCTGCCCCCCCCCCCTTCGTTTATGCGTGACAAAAGGAAATGGTACTAAACAACACTTAATGTACCGTATTGACACGTCACGTGAATTTTTGTTCAATTGAACTTTTAAATTATTTAATAATGATTTATTATTCAAATCATCAAGGAAATGCACAAATTCAGACGGTGTTAAGGACGTTCTTAGTTTTTAGAATTCGTCTATGCTTACAAAGATGCTCATTCGTATAATTAGAATGAAAAGGAAATTTTATCGCTAAGTATTCGAAACAAGCACACGATTTAAACTTGAAATAGCTGTAACAGGTGAAGAGTGCAGTTGAGATTTACTCTTACAGTCAAAAGTTTTCCGATGGATACGTTTAAACAGAGGAGTCCACAGTGGGGTCAGAGGTAGGAGGGGGAGGTAATGTCGCAAGTTACATGGTCAACATTTCGGGGCAGTTTAGATTTTCTTCCAAAAATGTGCATGTCTGTGTGTTTATCTTTCTGTTTGTGTCAAACTGCTTCAATGTTTCTACTTAAATTTTTAATTCATGTGTTTAAAGGTTTTTATTTATTATTATAGTGATTTTTTTAACTTACATGTCTAATAGCTTCTGTGTAGTTGTGTTTTTTAGTTCTGCCTTTTGGACATTCATTTTATTTATAAGTAATGTTAGCAAAAGTAAACAAGTCAGCCAGAAATTTACATTGTCCTAATTTCATTGAACCTGTTAGTTTCCATTTAGACTAGAAAAGTTTTTCTCATTGCACGCGAGAAATCTGCTTTGACTCAGCTTTAGTTTCGCATTGCTTACAAGTTTGGCAGTACATACCTTTGCAATTCCAGGGTATTTTTTGAAAAGATTTTATTGATTATTTCCAGCTTTTAAACTGCTTAAATTTTTTTTACGGATTTCTTTTTGCCTCTTTAATCAATTTTATTTCATTATTGTTAATGTTAAATTCTTTTTAGATTTTTGTTTTGAGGTGAGCTAGAACTAAAGCTCAGCATTAAAAATCTGCCTAATAAACACTTAACCAGATTATTATAAGAAACTATCGAACTTCCACTGTAGCTAAAGTTGCCTCACTTACCTCATATTGAAACCCCAAAAAAGGTTTTAAAAAGGAATAATAATAAAGAACCAAAATAGTTTCCCACCATTTTTGGCTCAGTCTGGTTCACCCCCATTTAGCCCACTAATGGAATTCAACCGCTATTATACCGTTCTTATTCTTAAAATATTCTACACTTCGCTCAGAATTCCAACACATAAATATATTTCGGTTCGGACTGGTATTTAAAAGTCTTGCAAAGCTGAAATCATATGCATTATTAAACTCAGTATTATTAAACTTCAAGTCAAAAAAACTTATTTTTTTACGACTATATTTAGTAGCAATTAAGATATGATCAAAAGAAAATCAAGTTATCTCTTCTACTGCATAAAACTCTGAACGCTGCTTTTCTCTTTCTTGTACGGAACTCAAATTATAAAATTTAACTGCTCTCAAGTGATGCAAAAAAGTAAATAAATAAATAATAATAAGCAACATTGGAAGAGCAAATTGGAATAAAAAACTGCGTACATGTGTTTTGGAGGTTACAAGAGATTTATTTTTTAATGTTGAAGATGTATGACTGTTTCAGGAAGCAAAATTAATCGGAGAAGATTTTAAATATTTCATATCTATAATTATTCATTTACATGCTTTTTCTCTTGTATTTTGATTATAACAACTGTTTTCAAGTTGATGAAATCTCACCTTTTTTTATACATAAAAATTGCTAAAGAGGTTTTGTTAATCCGAAATGCGTGGATACAATTTTTTTTTATTGCTCGTAGTGCCTCAAACATGTCTTTTAAATTATTGTTCTAGCACAAAGGTAACTTTTCGTTACTCATGCTTAATTCTTTAAAATTGACTGAAGATATTTTTCAGCTCTTTCTTTTTTTTTTTTTTTTTTGTTCTTTTACATTTTTTCAAATTGTTTAATCGGATATGTTTTGTTCGTAACAAATATAATCAAGATTAGTGAAAGTTAGTGCCAATAAGTGAGAAAAAATGTTAAAAGATATATACAGTTTTACTCTCCCAGCCCCCTTCTCATTTTATCACTTCTAGGGAGAGTAAGGAATATTTTATTTTTTTATTTTTTATTTTATTTTTCTTTTTTCTCAATTTCAATTTTAAATAATGTACTCCTAAATGTATGTAGGATAGATTCTGTATTATAATTATAACGTGAAATTTTATTAAATGAAAAAAAAAAAAAAAGCAGCAGTACTCCTGAATTAAATTTATAAAACTTCAACTATTTGAACGCTTCTTTAAGTAACTTTAATGATCTATTTTACAAACAAAAATTTTTTTTATAAATTGCGTTAACTCTGAATAATTATTTGAACATTTTTTTTATGAATTTAAGATAGTGTTTGTTTTGTATTTTTAGGCTACAGAATGTAAAAAAAAAGAAAAAAGAAACACACAAAAGTCAGGTTTACTGAAATAATTACTTGCACTATTTGTAGCATAAATAATTCAAACGAGGGAGTAATTGCTTTTGATAATATTTTCTGCATGAAATGTTAAATGTATCGTGTACAATTGACAACCACGCGATCGTTCTGAATTAAGAGTGAAACAAAATGGCCGATTCTTTGGTCCCTCTCCGGTAGGGACGCCCCGAACTAAAATTTTTGGGAGGGGGAAAATTATCAATTTGCCAAACGAAGTTCCAATTTTACCGAATGATAAAATACAAGCTTACACACATGTCGTACTTGCATAACATTTAGTGAGAAAAAACATTAGGCATATTTTAAGAAACAATTCCAAAAGCTAAAAAGAACAAATAATCTCAATGTTGCAATATTGTCGTCAAATTGCCGAATCGTAAGCAAAATGTGCCGAATGCGGAAATGATTGGGAGGTCACAGTGACCTCCCGTGACCTCCATCGGGGCGTTCCTAGCGAGGGTCCCCTTTGACTCGTGGACGAAGGACCGACAGCGAACGGAGAGCCCACGAAGCGAGAGGTCCTCCATACTCTCCTCCTCCTCTCGCGCTTGAGTAGCGAGAATCACCTTTTTCCTCTCACTTTTTCCTCTCATCCTTCAATGCTCTCATTTTCTGCTTCCGTAAAGCAGTGCCCTCTATTTATTTTGAATGCAAGCAATTGGAATTCAATGCTGAGCGCGCTTTTTTTTTTTTTTTTTTTAATTTATCAAAATGTTATTTCGGTAATTTGAAAGGAGACTTGACAGATTGATTCGATTAACACCACCCTTGTTTTCCTAGTCTGTATGACAGCTGGGTAATTAAGAACGTCTGTTTTTTCCCCCTGGATAGCTCCAAGAAAAAATGTACTATATTCAATTGACACGGCTTTGGATGTTTTAATTCTTGTTTTGAGTAATTAATCTATTTCCTCTGATATTTTTATCCACTTATTTCAGTTCTAATTTATCAATACTGATACGTTAAGATTTAATGACCATTTTATTTACTACTAAGTTTTCCAGTAAATTTAGAAAGTAAGAAATTGGAATGTTAACAATATTTTCCTTATTAGATTCATCAATAGTTTATGCTGGCTCTATTGCCAGTGTAAATTATCCCTCTAATTGATGGGATCCTCCCGTTTTCGTCAATTTCTGAAATAGATGGAAAAAAATGCCGCTAAAACTTATTTGTACTTCTTACTCATTTAAGACTTCATTTGCAGAAAGCAGTGGCGCAACGAATGGTTGGTTTCATATTGCCGATCATAATACAATTAGTTTATATACATGTAAGGACTGTTTTGATTTAAAAAAAAAGAAAACTTCTGTAGATAATTCTGACTGCGTCAGCGACACAATACAAATGTATATGAACTAGGAGGAACCGCCTAAAGTTATTAGAAAGGCTAAGATGTTCAACACCCAAAAATTCTTCAAAAATATCCTTCAAAATATTAAAAGAAAAAAAATGCCTCTAAAAATACACAAATAATTTCAAAATTATTGATAATGCTCTTCAAATTTGAGAAAAAAATGTTTCACGTTGACTACTCTTAATCATATTTTTTTTTAATATAAATTGTAACTTATTTTTATAAATCCAATATAAAAATACATATTCATGTATTATTTTAATCAAAAAATTAATATGTAAAGTAATAATGTAATTCATAGATAGTGTAAATGCAAATAACTACCTTACAAAGTAAATAAGAATTTATAAATCAATATTTTCAATTTTCAAGAACATCGGAAGGGCTCTGTATTATCAAAGATTGTTTAATGTTCTTAAAATCGAAAGAACACAGATTTACAAAAGCAATTTCGTTAATCTTGAAAAATTCCGTTCAGCATCAACATTTGTTTTTAGTGCATGTTTTTTTTTTTTTTTTCTTCAAGCAAAAAAAGCTTTTTAAATATTGGTGAATGTTCATAAGCAAAATGCTTTTTAAAAAATGATGATTTAAAATTCCGAAAAAAAAAGTCTAAAAAAGGCACCAAAACGTTCAAAAAACAAAGTTTTTTAACAACCTAAAAATCAAAAATATTGCTCTTTAAAGAAAAATGTGGCCTAAAATGCAAAAAATGAAAAATGGTTGCATTTGTCATGAGCACATCTTCGCCCTTGTTATTAGAATAAAGAAAAAAAAAATGTTGTAATGTAAAACAAGAAAGGCTCAATTTTTCTACACAAACAATAATGCCTGGGAGCGTGTTTCTAAGTTTGGTATGTATCGAAGAAAAATACGCTACGTACTTGTTAGAAATAAATTAGCTACCATACTATTTTTCATTAGAGTAAATTACCAATCCTATTTTTCGTGGAATGCGATGTTTAGAAGTTTTTCAGTTGCAGATGAAAACTTGCAATGAATTATTAAGAACAAATTGGGAAACGTTTACCTTCTTTTATCTTTTTAATGTAAAATCAGACTACCTGTTACTTAAACTTTATTGAAATTTAAAAAATGCATGCATTATGCTAAAATATCTTAAGCATGATCCTATAAAGGAATATTAACTATTTAATTGTGATTAAGATTTGCGACTGAAAAATGTATCAGAGCAACGTTTAGCTGCTCGAACATACAAATTAAATTGGACGTACATTCAACTCCCAATAGGAGGTCACGATAGGTCACTGCGACCTAAAAAAAATTTCCTTTTTCGGCAAATTTTGTCTGACTATTCCACAAATTTGGGGAATTGCAATTTCGCAATTTTTAAGCTTCCGAATGTCCCTTCTTCTTAGATATACTTATTTGTGCATACTAGTGTTTTATCACTCGATGAAAGCTGGAGATCCATTTTGTGAATTATGAATTTACACCCTGGCAAAAATTTAAGCTCCGGTCACGCCTACGGACTGTTAAAAATCAAGGTGACAAATCGGTGCCATTTGGAAGTCTTGGGTAAACAGGTGTTACCACCAAATGCAATGAAAGCTTGGAAGCATGGCTAGGAAGTTAAGTAGCACAACCTTAACTGCTTCTTTAGTTTTTTAAGTGCAATATTAGTTATTACATCGCACCAAAACTTTATTTCAATAGATTTTCTGTTTTGATATCTTTCAAAAAACTCTCACCCGCAAACAAAGAACAAGGACATGCCAACCTAATCGGCGCCATCGTGCAAATTCGGAGCGCCTTTCTGAAGGGCCTCCGAGAGCCTCGGTTGGTCCCTTTTCAAGTTGGACTCCTAGCTCCCCCCTCCCCCCATCAAACTTATTAAAATTGTCTTTCTCAGAATCCGTGGCGGGCCCCCTAAAGATTCAGGCACCTGGTTTCCCACCAGGTTGGCATGGTTTCTCGTTGACCCTGTCTTTATGCAGTGACGCTCTTAGAAAATATAGTAAACGATTTTTGAGCGAGGATTTACAGACGTAAATTAATAACCGAATAAAATTACGTTTTACATCAAATGTTTTAGAAAAATGCAAACATATTGTGCTCTGTCGAAATCTACACCCATGGACCAGGGTACCAAGGACATCCCGGTGTAGGTCATTATGACGTGACAAAAATGTCTTTATTCGACACATTTTGTCTGTCAATTTGGCAAATTTGGAGGCAGTATTGCTCTTTTATACGTGCCAAATGTATCTTCCCTTTGGGTTTAGGTATGTGCATTCGCATGCTTTATCATTCCATAAAATTCAGCGTTTCATTCAGTAAATTGAGAAAGTCTCCTTCTCAAAGATTTAATAGTTACCTTTGTCGAGGACATTTATACATGAACAAATATTTGAGATGGTTGTAAGAATGCATAAAAGTAATCTTTAATTTTTATCATAAGAAACACGCTAAAAAATAGGCACGAATTATTAACCCTTTCTGATTTGAATTGCGGTTTAAAATGTAGATTTTTAGATAAAAATTCATTTCTTAATGTGCACATAAATGAAATAGTGAAGCATAGTAAAGAGTAGAAAGAAATACTACACTTGATTCCAGTTACATTCTAGACTGCTCGAAGATAAAATGATCATTTTAAAGTACTCGAAAGTTAATTCACAGATTTTTCAGTGTTTCCATTTATATATGAAACCATTTATGCTTGAAGATGAAATTTATACCGATTTCAGGCAGAAAGGCTCAATAATATGTGCATAAAATATATTGAAATGGGACCTACTTTATTATTTAGTTACTCCAATCTAAGAAGAGCTATAAGGTGGAGAGCATGAGGAGTAACAATCGGGGATGATGATTCGAGGAGCTAAGTTGGAGAGGGATGCAACTTGGAAGAGTAAGAAGAGGAGATAATCCTGTTCACACCTCACGATAAAACTGAAAGTAAAGAAAAGGATACATTAGTTAAAAATATCTCAAGCCATGTTCCTAACACATGGATCAATAAGTCCCGAGACTAACAATGAAAACAACATTTTTTTGCAAAATTTTTTTTTATTCATCAACATAATCACCTTTTAGGGGCCAATGCTTTTCCAATTTTTCAATACCATGTTTATAAAAAAAATTATCTTTCGCTTCAAAATAAGCTTCAGTTTCAGCGATGACCTCCTCATTTGAGCCAAATCTTTTTCCCTGGAGCATTTTTTTTAAGATCAGCAAAGAGCCAGTAGTCACTGGGGGTTAAATCTGGTGAGTAGGGGGGGTGGGGAAGCAGATCAAAGCCTAATTCGTTCAATTTTGCCATTGTTTTCATCGACTTGTGGCAGGGTGATTGTCTTGGTGAAAAAGGATTTTTTTCTCTGCATGTGCGGTTTTTTTTTTTTTTTTTTTTTGCGATTTCCTCCTTCAAACGCACCAGCAAGTCAATATAATAATCATTGTTGATCGATTTACCTTTTTCGAGGTAGTCAATGAAAATCACGCCATGCGTATCCCAAAAAACTGACGCCATGACTTTGCCAGCTGATGACTGCTGCGTTTTCGGACACTTCGGACGGCTTTCGCCAGCTGTACGCCACTCAGATGACTGCCGCCTCGACTCTGGAGCGTAGTGATGTATCCATGTTTTGTCCATAGCCACGTAACGACGCAAGAAATCTTTTTTGTTGCGAGTAAATAGCGATAAACAGCTTTCTGAATCATCGACTCGTTGCTGTTTTTGTTCCGTCGAAAGCAATCGCGGCACCCCACTTGGAAAAAACCTTTTTCCTACTCAATTTTTCATGGAGGATAGTAAATACACTTCCATATGATATCTGTGTCATCTCAGCAATCTCACGGAGCTTCACTTTACGATCTTTCATTATAATTTTTGTCACTTCACTCACATTTTCCAGTGTTCCGGCTTCCACAGGTCTACCCGAGCGTTCCGCGCCATTTGTGTCGGTACGACCACGTTTAAACTCGGTAAACCACCGACAAATCGTTGCTTTTGATGGACAAGAGTCCGGGTAACATTTTTCAATCCATTGTTTCGCTTGCACGGTGTTTTTACCCATTAAAAAACAATGTTTTATCAGAACACGAAACTCGTTTTTCTCCATTTTTTAAACAAACTACAAAACGACTTTACTCCAACCTCGATAACTCAGCTGCTTCTGGTCCGATCGACATAAAATTTTGACACGTTTCAAGCAAAAGTTAGTACTCTAGAAAGACCTGGTTACTGGTTTACTACGAGGGCCATTTCTGGGTTAGTCTCGGGACTTATTGATCCATGTGTTATAAAGGAATATTGACTATTTAGTTGTTGTGATTTACATTTGCGGCTGCAAAATGTATCAGAGCAACGTTTAGCTGCTCGAACATGCAAATTAAATTGGACGTTCATTCAGCGTCCCAATGGGAGGTCACGATAGGTCACTGCGACCTAAAAAAAAAAAAATTCCTTTTTCGGCAAATTTTGTCTGACTATTCCACAAATTTGGGGAATTGAAATTTCGCAATTTTTAAGCTTCCGAATGTCCCTTTTCATTAGATATACGTATGTGTGCATACTGGTAGGGATGCACCGATTAATCGGCAGTACCGATTAATCGGCCATAATCGGCCACTTTGCCGATTATTAATAATCGGTAAAATCAGGCCGATTAATCGGCAGATTTTATTTATTTTTTAATATTACTTTTAAGGTACACCTTTACTAAGTAATTATGATGAATAATTTTATTAATAGTAATGATTATACTCACACAGTGGATACGAAGTTTTAAATAAATTTAATTTTCCTATTTTGAATAAATGTCCACATAAACGATTTTGCAACGCTTTTCATGTGTCGATGCTTTTCTCTTTAGCATAGTGCTTTTAGATAACCTCTAACTTTCGAAGAGTAAAAGTCTTGAATTAAATTACTACTAATAATTGAAAAGTTCAATTAAAAGTACCCCTAAATTGCAGTGCTCACCACAGACTCCCCTCCTCCCACCCACCCTTTTTTAAATTTTATCTCTAGTTAACTTCATTAACAATGTGTTAATGTAACATTATTGACAAGATTTGAAAATTGGTTCTATGACATTCGATAAAATTTTGATATCATTTTGGGAAAAGTAGGAAAATAAAAAAAAAAAAGAATCTCAGAAATAAATTACATACTATTTCTAAACTAAGATTTGTAAAAGTAAGAAAAAAAAAACAGTGACGGTGAAATTGATCGCATTAAAAACAATCATCCTTTATCATTAATCGGCTCAGCCGATTAATCGGCAGATTATCAACAGCCGGTTAATCGGTAATCGGCCAATTTGCTTATCGGTGCATCCCTACATACTGGTGTTTTATCATTCGGTAAAAGCTGGAGATCCATTCGGCTAATTGTAAATTAATACCCTGCCAAAAATTTTAGCCCTTCGTGCACTGTTAAAATTGAAGGTGACAAACCTGTGCCATTTGGGAATCTCAAACAGGCGTTACCATCAAATGTAATAACCTTAGAAGTATGGTCCGGAAGTTAAATAGCACAACTTTAATAGTTGCGTTAATTTTATTAGTGCAATACTAGTTTATTACATCGGCACCGAATCTTTATTTCAAAAGATTTTCTATTCCGATATCTTTCATAAAATTTTCATCCACAAACAAAGAATAAGAATTCAAAATAGGTGCAAAATTAATGTTAAAAATAGATAATTAAAAAATTAGATAATATTAAATCAAGTAAAATCAAAATATTTCAGCAACCAAGAAAATATACACATCGTGAATTGCATCGTCGTACCAACTACATCAGCACAGGAAGACACATTAAAAATTTCTCACTTTTAAAGATTTTTACAAACCCGCAGAAAGCTCGCGACAATTACAATTGCCATTGAAGCATTTTTGATGTATATGTATTGAAGTACATCCATACGCTTAGATTAAGCGAAGCTATTTATTTTTAATTTTATTTATTATTTTTACTGTTATTATTTTAATGTAATGTTTTCCTACTTTGCTGCATGGAAAAAAAAGGGGGAGGGAGCGAAAATTTCTGCACTCTGGCGAGATTTACGCACACATAATGCAACACATTCCATCTCTTTTTAAAGATTGACAAAAGTCAAGAAAAATTAAAAGCAAGCTGTTGGAAACGCAAAAAACAATGAAGTTAATAACCCAAATCCCAACAGATAAGAGTTACATAAAAATAACTACTAAAACAGGGACTTTCTAGAAGTATAATGTAACACTGAAAACAATACAGATTTTTAAAATATAAAAAAGAATGATGAAGTTATAGTAGAAAGAAAGGCGTTAAGGTCACTTTCATGTTAGACAGTTATTATTGCTAAGTTAATATATCGCATAAAGATTAACTCTTCACTTTGGTGTTATGTTCATGCTAACATTAATCGAAATTTTTTAAGAAAAGAAGTGTGAAAAGTTTTATTTCATACTTTCCCCTCATCCAGGGCACCTTTTTTGGATTGGGGAAATAACATAAGAAAGGGACAAAAAATTAAATTTGTTTCCGACAAATTTAAATTTTCCCAATCGAGGATTTCACATTTCGGCGCTTTTTAAGTGATTTCTCCGCGCATCTAAAAAGTTTAATTTTGAATGCATTTCAAAAATTTTGAATGCAGATTTTTTATTCACACTAAATATTATACATTAGTTACACTAATAGACCGTTACATTTTATAAGTCGTACAATAATACTTGACGCAAGTATCTCAAAATAAATTATTTGGTCAGAACGAACTGTGCGCAATTATAACATCAAGTAGAAAATACTTTTAAAAATGTTAAACCTATTAAAAGATAGATATTTTGTATTTTCAAATCAGAAAAAAGTAAAAATAAAAACATGTTCTAAATGAGTTTATTTTGGAAAACGAAACTTTTTATTTAAATGTGGTGTAAAGACTTATCATTGATTCATAATTACTGTTTAAGTGCTTGAAGTAAGTACTATTTCAAAAATATAGAGTAGGAATAATAAGTACATAGAATACCCCTTCGGGAAGAAATTAGCGAACAAAGAATCAAGTAAAATTAAGAAATACAAAAGGGCAAAAGAAAACGAAAGAAATAAAGAGATTTCGAGCATGTCAGAGAATTAAGCGAAAAACATCTAGCAGTGACCGTCAGGAGAGACTTGTATTTTAATTTAAGCATGATAAAAACATGAACATATATTTAAAATTGTCGTAAAAATACATAAGAGTAATCTTTAAACTTTATCATATTAAACACGCTTAAAAATAGGCATAAATTACTTGCCCTTTCTTATCTGAATTTCAGTGTAAAATTTAGACTTTACTTTAAAATTTCTTTTCTAATATGCGCATAAATGAAATAGTGAAACATAGCTGAGAGTAGAAAAATTCAATTTACTTGACTACAGTTACATCCGAAACTGCTAGAAGATGAAATGATCATCTAAATGCTCGAAGATTAATTTAGAGCTGATTTCAGTGTTTCGAGTTTCGAAAAAATCATTTATGCTTGAAGATGAAATTTGCACCGATTTCAGGCAGAAAGGGTATATGCACATAAAATATACTTAAATGGGGCCTACTTTATTCCCAGTTACTCCAATCTATGGTTTAAAAGCTAAATTGAAGAGTCTGAAGAAAAATAATCCGATGTTTAACTTCGAAAAGCCAAGTTGGAGAGTCCGAAGAAGAAAAATTTGCTTGTAACTTGGAAGAGCGAGAGGAGGAAATAGAACTGAATGATTTAGGAACCTCCGTTCTTACTCATTAGGTGATAAGTTTAGCCAACCTCCCCCAAATACAATCGCAAATGAAATTCAGCTCATATCCCTCTGTTGCGAATGTGATTGAAATTTAAATATTAGCTTCAATGCAAAAACAAACAAGAGGAAAATTCTAATTAAAATAATAGCGGAGATTGGAGAAGGAAAGAATCCCCTTTTCAATAAACTTTTTAATTCAGGATTTTTAAAAACAAAATGTTGATCTCATTTCATGTTTCATTCAAATGAAACATTTTTATAAAAACTAGTTCCTTTTCAAAACTGTTCAATCAATTTGAAGCCATCACTGTCAAACAAAGGAGGAAAAATCATAAAATGTCCAACATTGTGGAGCATAAAAAATGTCGTTTTCTGCAATGACAACAATCATAAATACGAACTTATTACGAACAGTCAATAACTTAATTGAAAAAACAAGCGCTGATGTTATTTCTTTTTTCATTCAAATGAAAAATTTTGACAAGGTAGTTCTTTTCCAAAATTGTTCAATCAACTTGAAGTTATCGCTGTCAAACAAAGAAGGATAAATAATAATATGACCCACATTATGGAATACAAAAAAATGCTTTCGCTAAAAAGACGATAATCATAAATACGGACTAATTACGTGCAGTCAACACAATTACTTAATTAAAAAAAAAAAAAACAAGCGCTCACCTCCTTTATATTATTCCTAAGAATCACATTCCGTACTACTTCTAAACAGCTCGAATCGGTTTTAGCAAGTGGTGGGGAGAGTTGCTGGTAAGGGTAGTATTATCCTAGTGACGTACTAGGAGACGTCGCGCTGCGGATTAGTCTGGACAGGGCATCATACCGTCAGGACCACATGTTGGCTATGAACTGCTACGGCTATGAAAACTAAGCTCTTTGGCTAAGTAGGGACGCTAAAACTGTTGTTTATTCAACCGAAAAATAGCTGAAATGCGATTAGTGTTAGTGCCAAATGTTTGGAGTGAGACTAATGAAATGGCTGCATTAGGCAATTGTTTTTCCCAAACGTGTTTTTTTTTTCTGTTTAATTTGTACTGCTCTTAATCAAAGCAACTTTGCTCTGGACTGGACAGAACTAAAGGAAAGGACAGACGGTTTTACTCATGCAAACTGCTTATGTAGTCTTATACTGATAAAGAAAATTTATTTTTTTTAAGAGCAAATACATGTAAGGTAAGGTGTGTGTTCATGGTATGTTCCTAGTATTTAACTCATTTATGATTCGAATAAATCCAAATTTTTAAAATTCCTCCCACATGATATATATATATATATATATATATATATATATATATATATATATATATATATATATATATATATATATATATATATATATATATATATATATATATATATAATCCATGAGAAAGTTTGCTACAATCAAGTTCTTCCGCAGTTAAGGTGATTTGGTGGGAGTACAGATACTAAAGAAGATCAAATCTGAAAAAACGCCAAAAAGTACTGCCAAACTAAAAGAATTAAAAGCTCTTTATTTTCGATTTAAAAACATACTAAACCACATTTTAGAAACTCAAAAACATTATCGAAAATTCCGTATTTACTTCAATGGAAAAGAGAAAAATCAATCGTCACAATCGGGGCACTGATAAATCATTTTCTTCTGCGCCGATGTTGTCTTAGCGCATGCGCTTTGAATAATATTCCAGTCATTTAACGCTTGTTGGAATTTAACACCGGCTGCGTGAAATTTTCCTCCAACACTTAGATTTTTCTTCAAATCGGAACAGCTTACTATAGCAGTTGAGTAACGTTACACCCATAAACAACAGTAACCTTACACAAATTTTGTATAGTATATGAACTAAGCCTCAGTGAAACTTTTCTTTAAAAAGCTTCCTGCATGTTCACTGATAAGAAAATTGTGTGTTCTTCACTGGTCGAAAACTTTTATTTTCTATTTTTCTGCGCCACTTTTTATTTCAACTCCCCCAAAATACATAAAGCAAAATAAGTTATCCAATCTCTGGAAATCATATATATCGAGTGGTGCAGTTAGAAGGGGGGGGGCGGTCTCTTAAATATTTGGTTAATTATTGTCAAAATAACACAAATGTAATGTTAATTTATTTGAAACTCCTTTTTCAAGAAAATGACTGTCTATACACTGTAAAAACAGAGGTGTAATAATTCTCCGAGTTTGGTGTTCAGCAACTCTAAAAATTGTGGAAATCAAGGCTTCAACACCATAATCTAGCTTACCCTACACTAAAGGTGGTGTAATCGAAACCGAACACCGATATTGGCGAATTCTTACACCACGTCGCACGCGCAAACACCACTCGAGGAATATTTTCGACTCCGTAAACACCTACCTTGGTGTAAGATTGTAAAATCAGCCGGGG
>JAXGGA010013227.1:0-35949 GCA_038373865.1 Uloborus plumipes | reverse complement strand
TCATCACGGGAGTTCATGACCCCTGATCAAGTGTCTCCCGGCGGTTTTTTTCTCTTATATATGTACATAAGCTCTGTACCAAATTTCACACTGGTATCCGGAAGTGAAATATTTCGGCTGTTTTTGTCGCTAACTCCACAGACTAAACAGGCCTTCTCGGAATACTTCTAACAATAGCAGCACCGCTGGGAGATGTGTGTGGAGTTCTTAGGAGACTAATTTGAGCATGGTTAGGTTACCACCGCACCAGGTTTCCCAGTTCATTTTCTTCGGTCGCAATTTGGCTAACTTTCTAACAGATTTTGGATGGTACATGTAGTCTTCTCGTAAACAATATAATTCTTAAAAATAAATAAAAAAATAAGCATCAAAATGAACATTTAGCTTTTTTTCAACATACTAAATGAAATCCTTGGCCTGAAAACATATAATTTGATATAAAAACCTCTTTTGTGTGAGTTAAATTGCAAAAGCAGTAGCATAGGCCGCCGTTTTGAAAAACGCCGCCATCTTGGATTAAAACGGTTTTTGAAAGTGCCTCTGGGTCTTAATTTCATTGTATAGCCATTAGCAACATTCCTACCAAGTGGCATCTTCTTATCACGATTTGCAGTATTCCATTGATTTTTGACAGTTAGCTCCCGGACTATTAGAATAAAAACAATTGTTAGAACTTTGTTATAACACGTATTCAAAATGACAATGGAAAAAAATAACACTCTTTCATTTCAAAAAGTTCAGTTTAATTAACGTTTTAATTTAAAATCGCAACGGAAGGAAATAAATATCTTGGAATTTTAAATAGTTCAATAATTTAATTAACGTTTTAATTCAAAATGGCAACGGTAGGAAATAAATATCTTGGAATTTTAATCAGTTCAGTAATTTAATTAACGATTTTATTCAAAATGGCAACGGTAAGAAACAATGTCTTGGAAGTTTAATCATTTATTAGGCTTAATCGCTTTAAACTTGACTACTTATTAATTGATATCTTCGCTAATTAAAATCGTATAATTATATAAATTCAAACTAATGAAGCCTGAAAAATTACCTATCTATCGGTACCTGGTTCGACTTTCAATTCATTGGCGTTCAGGAGAAAGAAGCGTGACATAAATAGATAGTTAGAAAGAAAGAAAGAAAGAAAGAAAGAAAGATACTCAGTTTTTAATATAAGTAGATGGAATCGGGAAGTGCTGGCTGAATTTAATTCCTTAGTGTATAATGCTTAAAATTAGATTGAAAACAGGATGAAAAGCAGCTATTCATGGGTTATAACCTTGGAATTATTTCCTTATTAAAGACGAAAAAAATAAAAACAGGATTGTGTTTCCTTGGGAATTACTTACATTAAATAAAGATAAGACATTTTGAATATGAAATTTTTGCTTTTAAAATATTTTATTACTAGCAGTACCCGCACGGCGATGCTCGTGCAACAAATGTAAAGGAAGTTAACTAAATAAAGTTTAATTCACTCTAACCCTCTAAAGTAAAATTATTATATTTGATTCAAATGTGCTCCCCAACCTTTTGAATTCCACTAAAAGCCATATTAAAGTTTAAATCAATTCGCCAAATAAACGTTTCAATGGAACTTTTGAGATAACTGTAGTGGCAAGATTTTCGAAAACTCTCAACGAACACAGCAATTTTGCCCTTGAAGTTTAACATAATCCACCGATTTAACCGTAATTTCAATGTAAAATTTGTCGCCAAATTTAAATTTATTAACATAGGGAACCGATTGTGTCAGGTAGCTCAGCCTCAACCATTCTTCCATGATTTTAATGTGAACATTAAAAGGCAAGAAATATAATGTCTTTCGCACCATCTTTTTGAAGTGAATACAATCTATAACAGTAACCCTCAAATAAGCAAGATTTCCCTGGCTGGCAGGTTTGGTAAATTTTCAGATTGTTGCCAAACTTTACGACGCCAAATACGAAGAGTAACTTCATAGCGGTGTTACCGAAAATGTCAGAATGGAACTATTAAAAATTTAGGTTTGGCGACATTATATACATGTTTTAAACATGCAATAAAATACTTTTTAGACTGCAAACAACTACTGTTCCTTCACAGAGCGTTTTCTTTTTCTTTAATCTGGAGAAAGAAGTGTTTCACTGGCTGGGAGGTTTGGTAAATATCCCTATTGTTGCCAAACTTTACCACGCCAAATACGAAGAGTAGCTGATAGCCATCGCTAATTTTTTAACAATAATAGTTCCATTGTGACATTTTCGGTAACACCGAATTTTGAGGAAGTCAACTTAATAAATTTAAATTCACTTTAACCTCCTCTGAAGAAAAAATATTATATCCTTTAGTTCAAATGCGCTCCACAACCTTTTAAATTCCACTTAAAGTCATGTTAAAGTTTAAATCAATTCGCCAAATAAATATAAGAGACAGAAAGTTAAGTAAGTAACAGGAGATATTAATTAATCAAATTGAATACATTTTCAAGGCTTAAATCTATACGCAAATTTAAACCACAAAGTAACTTCAGGGACAAAAGAGCAGCTGATCAGGAAAATGGCTCTAGTGTTTCAGTTCTGCGTAGAGTTAGGCCTTGAAAATTGACTAAATTTGATTAATTAATATCTCCTGTCCTAATTAACGGACAGAAACGTGCTAAAACTTTTATTTTTCAGAAAAAAAAACCCTTTCCAACGATATATAATGTTTTGGGGTGGGGGGAGGTTCCCCCCCCCTCAATTATGGCGGATACACCAAAAATGAGACTAATTAATTAATTTAAAAATAACTAATTCGAAATTAAAAATTTGGGCTTCGAGGTGCACGAGGGCGGGGTACGTTCGAATTTTTGAGCCAAGTTTCAGGTCTGTAGGTGCTGTGGGGGCTTCTGGCCAGCGGTTACAAACGTACAAACAAACGACAAACGAACACCGTCATCTTTATATATATACTAGCAGTACCCGCACGGCGATGCCCGTGCAAAAAATGTAAAGAAATTCAACTGAATAAATTTAAATTCACTCCACCCTCTTAAGTAAAATTATTATATTCTTTAATTCAAATGTGCACCACGACCTTTTAAAATATATTGATGACACTTTTAATACCATTTCAGTTTGTAGTGTTCAATGCGAGGATATTTTAGTTTTAAAGACTTTTTTCTTCTTTTCGTGTGTGTGTGACGAACTTATTTACTTTTAGCGAAATTTTTACGTTTCAATGGAACTTATGACACAACTGTATAGTGCTAAGATTTTCGAAAACTCTTAACGAACACGCAGCAATTTTGCCCTTGAAATTTAATATAATTCACCGATTTAACCGTAAGTTCAATGTAAAATTGCTCGCCAAATCTAAATTTATTAACATAGGGAACCAACAACGATTGTATCAGGTAGATCAGCCACAACCATTCTTCCATGATTTTAATGTGAACATTAAAAGGAAAGAAATATAATGTCTTTCGTACCATCTCTTTGAAGTGATTACAATCTAAGAGTGACCCTCAAATAATCAAGATTTCACTGGCCGGGAAGTTTGGAAAATTTCCCGATTGTTGCCAAAATTTACGACGCCAAATATACGAAAAATAACTGAATAGCGGTGTTACAGAAAATGTCAGAATGGAACTATTATAATTAAAAATTTAGTGATGGCGGCATTAAATACATGTTTTAAGCATGCAATAAAATACACTTAAGACTGCAAACAACTACTGTTCCTTCCCAGACCATTTTCTTTTTCTTTGATTTGGAGAAAGTAGTGTTTCACTGGCTGGGAGGTTTGGTAAATTTCCTGATTGTCGCCAAACTTTACTACGTGAAATGCGAAGAGGAACTGAATAGCCATCCTTAAATTTTTAATAATAATTCCATTGTGACATTTTCGGTAACACCGGATTTTGAGGAAGTCAACTTAATAAATTTAAATTCACTTTAACCTCCTCTGAAGAAAAATTATTATATCCTTTAGTTCAAATGCGCTCCACAACCTTTTAAATTCCATTTAAAGTCATGTTAAAGTTTAAATCAATTCGCCAAATAAATCAAAAAGACAGAAAATTAAGAAAGAAATAAGAGATATTAAACATTCAAATTGAATAAATTTTCAAGGCTTAAATCTATACGCACAATTTTAACCACAAAGTTACTTCAGGGACAAAAGAGCAGCTGATCAGGAAAATGAACTTAGTGTTTCAGTACTGCGTACATAGTTAAGCCTTGAAAATTGACTAAATTTGATTAATTAATATCTCCTGTCCTAATTAACGGACAGAAACGTGCTAAAACTTTTCTTTTTCAGAAAAAAAACCCTTTCCAACGATATATAATGTTTTGGGGTGGGGGGAGGTTTCCCCCCCTCAATTATGGCGGATACACCAAAAATGAGACTAATTAATTAATTTAAAAATAACTAATTCGAAATTAAAAATTTGGGCTTCGAGGTGAACGAGGGCGGAGTACGTTCGAATTTTTGAGCCAAGTTTCAGGTCCGTAGGTGCTGTGGGGGTTTCTGGCCAGCGGTTACAAACGTACAAACAGACAAACACCGTCATCTTTATATATATAGACTAGCAGTACCCGCACGGCGATGCCCGTGCAACAAATGTAAAGGAAGTTAACTAAATAAAGTTTAATTCACTTTAACCCTCTAAAGTAAAATTATTATATTTGATTCAAATGTGCTCCCCAACCTTTTGAATTCCACTAAAAGTCATATTAAAGTTTAAATCAATTCGCCAAATAAACGTTTCAATGGAACTTTTGAGATAACTGTAGTGGCAAGATTTTCGAAAACTCTCAACGAACACAGCAATTTTGCCCTTGAAGTTTAACATAATCCACCGATTTAACCGTAATTTCAATGTAAAATTGGTCGCCAAATTTAAATTTATTAACATAGGGAACCGATTGTGTCAGGTAGCTCAGCCTCAACCATTCTTCCATGATTTTAATTTGAACATTAAAAGGCAAGAAATATAATGTTATTCGCACCATCTCTTTGAAGTGATTACAATCTATAACAGTAACCCTCAAATATGCAAGATTTCCCTGGCTGGGAGGTTTGGTAAATTTCCAGATTGTTGCCAAACTTTACGACGCCAAATACGAAGAGTAACTTCATAGCGGTGTTATCGAAAATGTCAGAATGGAACTATTAAAAATTTAGGTTTGGCGACATTATATACATGTTTTAAACATGCAATAAAATACTTTTTAGACTGCAAACAACTACTGTTCCTTCACAGAGCGTTTTCTTTTTCTTTAATTTGGAGAAAGAAGTGTTTCACTGGCTGGGAGGTTTGGTAAATATCCCTATTGTTGCCAAACTTTACCACGCCAAATACGAAGAGTAGCTGATAGCCATCGCTAATTTTTTAACAATAATAGTTCCATTCTGACATTTTTGGCAACACCAAATTTTGAGGAATTCAACTGAATAAATTTAAATTCCCTCCCACCCCTCTGAACTAAAATTATTATATATTTTAGTTCAAATGCGCTCCATCTTTTAAACTCCACTTAAAGTCATGTTAAAGTTTAAATCAATTCGCCAAATAAATCAAAAAGACAGAAAATTAAGAAAGAAATAAGAGATATTAAACATTCAAATTGAATAAATTTTCAAGGCTTAAATCTATACGCACAATTTTAACCACAAAGTAACTTCAGGGACAAAAGAGCAGCTGATCAGGAAAATGAACCTAGTGTTTCAGTACTGCGTACATAGTTAAGCCTTGAAAATTGACTAAATTTGATTAATTAATATCTCCTGTCCTAATTAACGGACAGAAACGTGCTAAAACTTTTCTTTTTCAGAAAAAAAACCCCTTTCCAACGATATATAATGTTTTGGGGTGGGGGGAGGTTTCCCCCCTCAATTATGGCGGATACACCAAAAATGAGACTAATTAATTAATTTAAAAATAATTAACTCAAAATTAAAAATTTGGGCTTCGAGGTGCACGAGGGCGGGGTACGTTCGAATTTTTGAGCCAAGTTTCAGGTCCGTAGGTGCTGTGGGGGCTTCTGGCCAGCGGTTACAAACGTACAAACAGACAAACGAACACCGTCATCTTTATATATATAGATAATATGAGGCTTTTATCCGAACGCTAGACATAATATCTAACAACTAACTGAACTCGCGCAGAACTTCTGCTCTCTACTAAAACTGCTACTGTGTACTATTAATACTGTGTACTGCTCAGTTGAATTGTTACTTTCTTCCGTGCACGACCAAAAAAAAAAAAAAAATGCTACGTTTCTCAGCTTTTTTTTTTTGCTAATAAAAATCAAGTTAAAAGTAATAGCAATTAGCAAACATTTCAAACAATTTTGCTCAAAAGCAGATTTCTTTGCTTTGGTTTAAAAAATAAACTAATTGTTGCCATTTGGACGAAAGAAATAAAGTTTTAAAAATATCCAGGTAAGAGAAATTCTATAAACATGCCTTCCATTTACATTTTTGATAAAATGCCAATTTAAAACCATTTATTTTGCGTTTGAACTCAAATACACTCTATCTCGAAATATAAGCAACAAACAGAAAAATGATTATAAAATGATAACAATTTACTGAAAAGCAATGAAATTTCAGAGGTTATTGAACAGGAGAAAAGCCAATGCCACGAAAAAGAAAAAAGAAAAAAACCTGCTATATTAGTTTTTAAATAAGCAGTGTAAATAATAATACCCTAACATGTTCTAAAAATGTATGATTGAAAATTGCTATCTATGGGGTGAGTGACCACTTCTGTTGGAAGTTCAGATTCATTTTCAGAAACTTGGAACAAAATAATAAAGAAATGAGCAAAAAACAAACCTAACACCCAATGCAACGAAAGAAAAAGCAATTGTAATGACCCTGTTTTGATATCTATCGCAATTTGTTTTGAAGAATATCTTACAAAAAGAACTGCTTTCGCATTTCACTTCAAAGTAGCTTGCAAATTTGGTTGCCGTGTGTTCACATTCTTCTACTTCATCAAATTATGATTCTTCTTATTATTATTTTTCTTTTTTTTTTTTTTTTTTTTTTGAAATAAAGTATGTTTAAGAACGCTTACATTAAAAGTAATAGACATTTAGAGAAAAAATGGGTGGGTAATAAAATGAAAGAATTTTTAAGGATATATTTAATACTAGGTGACCCGGCAATCGTTGTTTTGCCATATAAAAAATTTCCTAGTAATTTCTAGTGTAGACAAAAAATAGCTTACTAATTGTAAGTATGTATGTATGTATGGTAGAATGTGTACATTGTATGTATGTAAGAATGTGGTATATGCGTGAAATAAGCATGGAGCGCTGGTGAACGATGAGGGAATATAAAAAATAACAAAAAGGCAAACATTATTTTTAAGTTATTATAATTTATTCCTTAAAATTATATATCATTAGTTAAACAATTACGACAGTAACACTATTAAACAAATATGCTCTTTATGCTATAGCGTGAACAATATTTTTTGTTAGTCCATCTTTAGCTAACACAAACAAACTGGATGGTTTACCCACTCGAGAGCATGCCACGTATAATTGTCCGTGTGAAAAACATGGTGTTCTCAAATCTAAGCCACAGACATCGTTTGACCTTGGGATTTGTTGATAGTCATTGCAAATGCCGCATACTTCTCGAGATTCCCATCGAGAGCACACACCAGATCTCTCCACCATAGCTCTTATGCGTGCTCCATGCATCACTCTGCAGAGCCCGCACAACCTGACTCGTGATATGCTGTCAACATCTCACCGCACGACACTGCCTCCAGATCTAGGCACTCTGCAGAGTAAACCACCGACCGACATTGTCCTCCGAGTCGCCTGAGAGCTAAAGCGACGCTGCTCTCTCGACACTCACTGCGTATGATTCACACGTTATGTCTAGACATATTCTGAGTGTAACAACCACACATAGACACCTCTCTGTGCCGTCACGCGCGCGAGTGTTCTGTCTTTGGTTCGCTGTTTAGATCTATATCGCACACTCACTACAACTCACCGCCACTACTCACAACAGACACACTATTCGGGAACCATTATCGCGCACACCACTATATACTAGACTCTAACCGAACTAGTGAGATTAGCACACTCTTTAGCACTATGCTATCAGTTAACTCAATTCACCGCACTAGCTCCGTCCCCTCCACCTCGCGCGTATCGCTGCTCTACACAACAATACCGCTCCTCCTCAGACAACACAACGACACACCTTATTTACCTCTGCGTGCTCTCTCTAACCCCAATTAAACTACTCATTATATTCTAGTAAACGCGAGTGCTACATACTACACATTCCTATAGTTGATACGACTACCTAGTAACATAGATATTCTTACAGGCTACCAATCAACAATTCCGTCGAACAACACGAGAGCCGCGTCAACACATATTCGTCAGATTACCGGAGTATAGACCTAGTAGAGCAGCTCTCTTCTTCATACATCACCGATTACAGAGATACACTCTCCTCGATTGATCTATATCTCCTGACACTATTTCTCCCACTCATATGATGCTAGGTGCGCTAGACTAGCCTGCAAGAGCCTTGGTGTCACACTCGAGGACTGTCAGCTCCTGCAACACATCAGGATTTACACAACATTTATAGCAGATTGCCTATTGACTACTCTCATTCCATTCTGCTAATCTTACATTTATATTTATCTCACTCACTCTCAGACGCATTTTACCTTTCCACACCATAGTTCTTCATATTTTGCTCACTACTCACACATATAGATGTGCTGACGCAATCACTCTAATTCTCACTAATCTCCAGACACCTATGATATCTAAGACTGAGCTCGTCAACACTCTGTAACACACCACACGACTTCTATAGATAGAAGCACAGATCTCTAGTGCAAACACAGACATCAGAGTCAGAGCGAGATGGACACACAACTCTACACCTATTCTGTACTATATTCTGTACTCTAATGATTCACAATGTGCGCCCATGTTTGCTCTACCTAGGTAGAATAGCTGAGAGTTTTCAAGAGGACAAGTTTCATGAGTGATCTTGTGAGATATTCACGATATGTTCTAGAGATCTCTCAGTAAGTATATTGTGTGTTCTCTCTATATTTACTACGCGAATTCGCACTAGGACACTGACAAGCATAGAGGTGGTATATACTCTGGATGAGTCGCAGAACACACTGGTATTGGCACAGACACTAGAAAGCTCTATATAGATGATTATCATTTACACTGCTAGTGACTATATGGTCTTTTCTCAGAAGTGCACAGTTGATATGAGAGCTTTGTATGGTCAGTTTCCTAGACACAAGGGTCTTCACTCGACAGTGTTGATCACTGGCACACAATGTCTGTATTAACTACATTGATATAATAGGAGACCATCATGCTGTGGGGACGTTCATCCACAGTAGCGATCAGCTGGCTGACTTCGTATGGGACTTAGACTGGCATACACATCAAGTGGAGTGCGCTGTGACGAGTCAGAACACTCTAGGCATAGCTCTCTCAGATGACATACAGTGTTTTTGTGGACAGTACAGTGTACTCTCTTTACTCTAGATTTTTAGGATATATTGAGGGCATTACGTAGGTGTATTCTAAGCGAGTTTGCAAGGTACTAGTGTAAGAGTGTGATTTTATGTTTAACTGGAGTCACAACAGTTATACTCTAGTTGAGAGTTATATTTGGTGGTTTTGAGAGCATATTCATCTGATTTTGATAGATGAGCCTGTAGATTTTTGATCGAGATGATGATCATAGATGCACTAGAATTGTCACTGTGTGAGTGTGTGGTCTACATCAGAGATAACGGGATTATGGCGGGATATCTATTCATGGGGCGTACTTTTACATCGGCGGTCAATTATCTTCTCACATCAGAGTAGATACACTGTGAGGATGTAACAGTATCATGGAGGGGTGTCAATAGTATCACTGTCAGAGCAGAACACACAGAGCATGTAGATACAGAGGTGTGGCACATCACATCGAGACGGCTGTTATGTTGTGGTCTTGTGAGTGGAGTCTTCTGCATCTTGTAGTGGAGCTCAGCTACAGTCACAATCTGTGGATTTAGATAGTGACTATGTCGGGAGAAGGTCAGTCTCATTGGTGTGGATATTGATGAGAGAGTGTATGATGTATAGTAGTCTTCTTCGTGAGGTATATAGGTTTCTGAGTGGTGGTGGGTTGGAGAGTGTAGATAGATAGAGAATATAAGGTGTGATTTGATATTTATCTAGGAGTGTCAATACGCGAGTGAGGAGGTTTCTCTTGGTAGATATAGTAATGGATGTATGTGAGATGCGCGTTTATGGTAGGGTCCGACATGTTGTTGAGTTGCGCTTGTTGTACTCATGTAGGACATCGGTTCGACATGTTTTTACATGGTGTCTATCACGACATAGGAGTTGGTGATTATGTTTGATTGGAGTGAATGTGGGTATGATATGGATGGTTGTTTTGTGTGAGAAGTGAGGGAAGATGGAGTGTTTGTTTTTTGGTGTATAGGTTTGTTGTGGGGGAGTGGGTAGTGTTGGTGGATGGTGGGGGAGATATATGAGGTTGGGAGTAGATTTTAGATTGGGATGGGGTGTGAGGGTAGATGATTGAGTGTTTGGGATTGAGTGGAGGAGTGTATGGGAAGGGGGTGGAAAATTTGTTTGGTAAGGATTGGTTGAGTGGGGGATTAGGTTTGTAGTGGGTATTATTTTATGTGGTTGGGAGGGTGGTTATTAGTTTGGTATGTGTGTTGAGAGGGGGTAGTTTGTATTGTATTGGTATTTTTTTTTTATTTTAGTATTGTGGGAGTAGTAATTAGGTGGTTGGGAGTTTGGGGTAGGTTGTGGTTTTTTTTTGGAGTGGGATTAAAGGGGGGTGTGTGGAGAGAGGTGATTGTGTGTGAGAATGGGTGGAGGAGAGAGGGGAATGGGAGGGAATGAGGGTTGGTTGTTGGTTGGTTTGATTGTTTTGGTTTATTGTTGGATAGTTATTTGTTTATTGACACACTCTCTATAGTTGGATAGATTAAGCTATAGAGGAGAGTAGAGATAGCGAGAATGAACTGAGAGACTGGCAAGAGATGTACTTTTCGATTTTGACTGTAGAGTCACTAGAGCTATTATCCTGGATATAGTGTATTGATCATAATAACTGTGGTAGTGAGTGTTCTGAGCACACATCATCTAGGGCTGGATTCTAGTCGTTGGTGTAGCTCTGACGAGAATATTGAGGGAGAGATGAGTATCTGTGTGAGTAGGTGAAGTGGAAGTGAATGTCACAATGATATTTGACATGAGGAATGATGTGTGGTTCTATGTTAGATAGGTGCACGGACAATATGCTATTTCTGTGGAGGACGTAGTCTGTCTAGTGGGTGCGAGAGATTACTTTGTATGATTTAATTAAGGACAGGCGTGTGTGATAACAGAGGGTGAGTGAGTGTGAGAGCGATTTATCTACGGAGAGTCTTAAATGACGCTGTGTATGTTAGTTAGGACGGGATATTAGCGTTTGTGACTATAGACTTGGTAGGTGACAACACACAAGACACAGGATGGCACACTACATGTGAGAGACTTGGTGTAGGGGGTGGTGTATGTTGTTGTATGGTTCTGATGTGCTGAGCGGAGCGATTAGACAGATTGCGTTTCTGTAGTCTGTATCTTATATATACTGTGAGATATTAGTGTAAAGTGATAGATCAGACAGTGTAACTTAGACGGACATATTCATGATTAGATAGATTGTGGGGTCAAGTGAGATGGAGGGTGCGAGTATCTTAGAGAGAGTGATATCACATAGATGACTACACGGGTTGTGAGGACAGACAACGGGGGTGCGTGGATGAGCTGAGTCTGGTATTCAAAGAGAAGTGTGATTTATATATCTGACTATATACAGACTATGTGCTGAGTGTGGAAAGTCTTGTTGTTTCTTGTGATGAGTAGTGGAGTTTGTATAGTTATATTTCGTTTCTGGTCTTGTGTCACTGATGACAGTTCTATCTACAGTAGTGGAAGTTTGGAAGTGGTTGATCTAGAGAGGTATTCTGTTGGGATGTTGTTCAGGCGAATTGGAGAGGTGGCACACTGGAGTGTGAGATGCTAGGTCTTCTTCTTGGACACTCTGTGTAGTCGTGTGTTTATCTATACACATTAGTGACACTAGAGTGATTAGTGTATTTGGGAACATGTAGTTTCGAGGAGTGACTGATATCTTTGAGTTGTTGGTGTTTGGGAGGAGGGAGAGATGTATGATGGGTTTTTTTTGGGGTTTATAGGTATATTATGTGACTGGTAGAGATCACACTGTGTACACCTGTGGTGATACACACACATAGTACCCGACGTCATACTACAGGATTGAGAGTTATTACACGTGATGTCTTATCAAGGAAGGAGAGACTGAGAGCGTGATCAAAATGTTCACAGTCACGAAGTACATGTATATGGAGAGTAGGCTTATCTGGCTTCTATGTTTATCTCTTATATAGAGAGATGTCACGACAGTACCTGTGTTATCTATAAGATTGGGGTAAGTGTGTACGATGTCTCACTCTCTTTTGAGGTATAATTATAGTGTGTTATGATTAGATATGGAGGAGAGAAGGGTTGACAGTATCTCTGTGATCTAGTTATGCGACACGGACATGTGAGAACTCATGAGATCATATCTCTTACCACTAGAGGATCACATGATACTTTATGAGAGAGACATTTGTGCTGTGTCTGACATGAGTATGAGTGGCATCAACACTAACTAGTGACATATTTCAGAAGATGCACTGAAGGACAATAGCTGTGTTGACTATACAGCTATTCAGTTTTAGTGTGTGACTGTGCGGAGAGTAGGTACAGGATTGAGATCTAGGAACACGAGTATTATGTTCTTGGCCCTGCGTGGACCATATATTACATCTAGGTTGTGCATACACCATGAGTGACACAGGCTAGTTAGTGTGGAGACACGATGGGAGAGATTATGGGAGGGGCTAGATCTTGACTCAGTTGTGGATCTAGAGAGACAACCAAGGTGTGATGTGCACACGTGGTCTATAGTAGATAACACACTGTGGATACGTGAAAGTTGATGGGCACATAGATGTTCTCTCTAGTGATTATGACACACAACACGTTACATGTGGTATACTCTAGTATTTTGTATTTATGGGTACATTGTACTCTTTAGGAAGAAACGAGAGTGTGAGTGTATATTAGACAGAGGGAGGCTACTTTGTGTGGGTGAAGAACGTGGGTAATCAGATGTGCACACTGAGTGGTTATTTTGGATATTAGTGATGGTGGATGTTGGGGTGATGAATCTGGTTATTAGAACAGTTGAGTTAATGATGTGCGGCGAGATACAGTGGAGGATGGGACTGCAGCTTAACACCTGGAGTATGAGGGAGGACACACGAACAGGCACTTAGTAAGTTGTGAGAACAATTAGACAGCGCACGATATTGAACGTGTGTACACATGATCTTCATCTCTACACACAGTGCACACACATAGTCACGTGGACACACTTATTATTAGATTCTGGATTAGATTTTAACACAATGATTAGTAGTGTACATCTGTTGAGTGATAATTTCGGTTGTGGTGGTTCAAGTGATGACTCAATCCTGTAGAGTCGTTGGATGAGGGTTGTAGGTGTGAGAGATTTTGATTTCAGATGTAGAGGCACTGGGTTCCGTATAATTCTTAAGAGAACCTCAGATAGGCGTTATAGACGTGGTGACGGATATGGATAAGAGGTGTGCTATGGATACGTACTTGTTGACTAGTATCTATCACATCAGTCAAGATATCGTGTTGTCTGCTAGTAGTGTGACAGGTGTATATCTATTTGAGTCTGTTTTGATTGGAGTTCTTCATGAGAGAGTGAGCCACAACAGTGAAATTAGATTGTTTTATTGTTATATATCGTTATTGTTGCCTAGGATTACATACGGATGGGTGATGATCACACTATCACACACGTGACACGCCGTGTGGTATCTACTATGCGTATCACACATGCATGGATAACGAGTCAGTCGATACAGGTTGTCACACACGAGGCGTGTGGAGGTAGTGAGAGGAGCACAGAATTGGTTCTACTACAGACAGTTCTAGAGATTAAGTAGATTTCTTGCATACACGGTGAGTTGTGGATGGATATGATAGTGACTTTGGAGGCAGTGTTGTGCGTGGTGCTGCAACAACTACAACTTAGTGAGTGAGATATTGTTAGTATGGTTATCGTGTACTCTTTACATCGTAGAGGAGTGTGGTGTGTGCACACTTCTATGTCCACACAGCAGTGGGGTTTGTAGTTAGTGACGTTACTCATCAATACATATAGTGATTGTGGAAAGTGTGAGAGGGTCTGTGAGAGACAGCGACACACCAGAGATCTTGATACTAGGAGGTGGAGGTATAGAGTGCGTGTTATACTATGTGTTTTTCTTTGAGTCTAGTTAGTAATATATTGATTAAGTGTGTTTAAGAGCATGTATGAGTAGTAGGTAGGATCTACAGTACACACTAGACGTGACTCACAGAGAACACCAATGGGAGTGGTGTTGACTGACGGTACACAAGTTGAGATACTTCTGATGACACGTAGAGATATAGGTGATGTCTAGAGTGGAGTTGAAGATGACCTAGACTGATGGCATGATGTGACACTTATAGACTCTATATAGCACAGTCTTGGTGATAGAGTTAGTGGGAGGTGAGATGTCAATGTGAGTGTAGTATGCGTAGTCTGGTGTATAGTGGTCTTAGTAGGATGTGGGACAATGGACTTTATGGACACAAGTGTACTATTAGAACACGAGTGGCATTATCTAGAGCTGTTCTGGAACGACTGGTATAGAGTATAGGGGGGTATGAGACACACACATGAAGAGTATATAAGGTTAGTGAGTGAGAGAGACGAGAGGATGGAGATGTGTCCTATATCTATATTGAGAGTCAATCAGAGGAGGGGAAGTGGTGTTAATGTCTACACGCTGCTGGAGTGCATACGGATGTATAGACATGGACAGTGAGGGTAGATGTGTGTGTGTGGTGATCAAATGTAGGGCAGAGATCAATAGTTGAAGCAGTGAGTGTGATAGCAGTGTCGTGATAGTCTAGACATATCTGTTGTGAATGTGTGTGCAGTGGATGTGAAGTGACGCAGGTCGTCACAGAGTCATCTTCAGTGGATGAGTGTTGTGAGAGTAGTGACCTATTTATTATTGTTGAGATCACGAACACAGTATATACACACGAAGGTGTTAGTGTGGGAGTGGAATATATGTGGTGGCGTGTGAGACAAGGGTGTTAGGTTCTGAGTGACATGTGTGTGGATGGTGTGTATAGGACGTGCACAGATATAGTTGTCTAATATGACAGAGTGTAGGGCTAACTTGCAGGTTTTGGATTTTTGGAGGTTTTGTTTGTGGGGTTTTTTGGTTTGTTTAGTGGGGGGGGGTGGAGGATTGGGGGGTGTCACACACAATTCTGCAGTGAGAAGATTATGTTCTCATTCTATACATATTGTATAGTGAGGGATGACATAGAGAGGGCAAGTTGAGTTAGGAGGTTGAAGTTAGAGAGGGATCTACACACAGAAGGTAGAGGTGGTGTGTTGTGGGGGGGTGCACAGGTGTACACTGTTGTAAGTGTGTGGTATGTATGTAGGTAGCAGCGTTAGTGAGAACATCTATCAGACATGTTTTTGAGAGGTAGTGTGAGAGTGGGTGTAGGTGTCACTAGAGGTAATACATGGAGTTTTTGTGTGTTGGAGATACGAGACACACAGAGTTATTATCCTACAGCTGTGGGTCGTTGTTTACATGTGAGATCAATAAGTTGGAGTCTGGAGCACGGTAAACGAGAACTGTGTATATGATGCACTCTTAGCAGATACGGGACTAGCTAGTTGCATAGATGATAGAGTGAGACTTATATACACAGTTGAGTCAATATGTGTGTAGAGAGGAATTAGATCTGCGTTTGATTGACTTAGAACAAGTGTAGTTGACTGATAGTATTACGTGGAGATGAGTGTGTAATGATGGTGACATCTGGAGTACTAGTCACACACATCTCTGTGTAAGTACATTGACATGACAGATTGCTATCGGACGACGCATAGAACTGTATAGTGTGAAGTGTGAGACCACACAATATATAGATTTAAGTTCTACACGGTGAGCGGGACAATGTTGAGCATGTTCCTGGTCGTGTGTGTGGATGTTGAGTGACTAAATGTGTCCATATTCTTTGGTATGAAAACAGTGAAGATCAACAAGTTCTAGGTTCACATGAGTGAGTTCAGTTGGAGGCATGTAGAGAGGGTCAACCACGACGTTGTGGAGAGTAGGGCTATCTATTCACAGAGAGTGTGAAGTGTGCTGTGTAGTCAGTCACATAATCACTGTTAGGGTATTTGTATGGCAGGTGTGATACATCTGGGTGGATAGTTGGACAGAGAGTTTATTGGCGAGGAGAAGGTTTCTGGAGAGTATCTCTATATTTCATACTTTCATTATCTTATCTGTGTGACGAGATAGAGTGTATTTGAGAGTGCACTTATATTCGATATGATGAGATATTCTACGCTGGAAGTTTATGTCTCTGACTGATTGTATGGACTTATGCTGAGTTCTCAAAGGAGATGGAGTGATGTGAGTGTCAGGAGGGTGAGGTGTGATGAGTAGGATGTGTGATGATATATACTGTGTTAGATATAGAGGAGTGGTTGGGTGTAACAAAGATGAGGGGTGGGTAGAGTGATAGTGATTGAGGTCTCTGTGATAGCGCAGAGTCTTACTAGGACACGTATTGAGAGTGACATGACCATTTAGTCAACAGGGTAGAGTGAGTCATAGGAATGAGCTCATATTTCTATATGTTAGATTGTGGATACGGTTTTCAATATATACATGTTCGTAGGAGGTTTATATCATACAGACAGAGTCTACAGAAAGGTCTCTGACATTCTTATGATGAGTGTTAGTTGATGAACGAGGTAAGGACTTCTGACATGTGATGTATTAGACGATGAGGTGTACATGTGGAGATGTGGACATTGAAGTACGGAGGCTGTGGGTTGACTCTTTGAGCGATTGGAGTCGTGCAACTTGACACACTAGACTAGTTGATAGTGATTTTTGTCACATTGGGACACAGGAATTAATATTATCCAAGCGATACACACAGAGCACAGTGTGCAGACACGATAGACTCTATGACTACGAGGTGGACGGTATTGGAGCGTGCGAGAGTCACACTGGCACATAGCATGCTGCGGGTTCTCAGAGAGGTGATTCTATAGACAAAAAGTTGAGGTGTATTATATGTACACACTGTTAATTGGCGATTCTTATTTTGTGATAATATATAATGATTAGAATTAGGGTAGTAGAGAGTTCTAGATTGTTGTTATTGGGGTATTTTGTCACCACTAATTGGAGGAGGTGCTTAGTGTGTGTATGAGTATGTTTAGTTCTCAGATTATTACTTTACACAACAAAGTGATGCGAGGTGTAAGATAGAAGACATAAGGTGTGGAGACACATTTGTCGTTGTGTGTTGTGACACAAATAGAATTAGACATGGATTGAGTAGTGTAGATCAGAGGTACACGGACATTTATATAACGTATAGTGTAACGTAATAACTTTCACACACTGGGAGACATTATATTCTGCAGTAGCAGAGTGCAGGGTGGCTGGTGCAGGTGAGACATTGTTGGGTGTGGGAGTGTATGGTTGGGAGTGTGAGTGACATATGTGAGTCTTATGAGGATGTTGGTGACAATTTGATGTTCACACACGTTTAAGTGACTAGTATTGATGTGTACACACTACTCTGATAGTATGACTTAAGAAGATATAGGACACACATGAGACACATAAATGTTGTTTAAGATGTGTAGTGTGGTTAGGGGGTGTGGTTTGGTGGGGGATGTGGTGGGGGAGGGGGGGGGGTGGGTATGAGGATATACTGTATTATAGGGTCTCACGTGGTGTGCAAGCATCTGTGTTGGTATGTATAGTCACTGTGACATGGTGATTTATTGGAGTGTGTAGTGTTGTGTGGTAGTGGGGGCTTTACAGTATCTTAATGAGGAGGTGAGAGGTTGAGTGGTGAGGATAGGATGTGGACGACGATACATACACATTAGTGTCCGAGTGGACGTGGGGACTAGGGTGAGGGTCGATGTGTGTGGATACTGACGGTGGTGAGCAGTGTGTGAGTGAGAGTGGATGTGGAGTATGTGGGCACATGAGGTAAGGAGTATAGACTATTAGTGTGAGGTGTGTGTGTTGTAGTGTGGTATAGGAGGGACGAGTGACGATCAGGGTGTAGTGTGGAGTGGTCTGTGATGATTTAGTGGACCAGGAGTTGAGTGATGGGTGTGTGGAGTTAGGTGTTGTATTGAGAGTGATCTTGATTATAGTTTTTGGGGTGTTCTCTAGATAGTGTTGTGTGTGAGATTGAGTCACAGTGATAAGGAGACTTATTGAGTGATCTAGTAGAATAGGGCGAGAGTGTGTTGAGTGTGACGGATTATGATCTTCTAGAAAGTGTGAGTATGCAAGGTGTTAGGGTGGTATCGACTGAGGGAGAAGAGAGGGAGTGTATAGTCTTACATTGGTCTGTACGCATCTAGGGGGTTTAGAATGCTGTAGTTTCAATAATAGAATTTGCTCTACATGGTGTGTCAAGTAGATGGAAGACTTAGTCACTTATCAGGAGAAAGATTAGAGGGTGATGTGTGACTGTGTATCTGTGGATTACGAGAGGGATATCATGTGATCAAGGCATGGTGTGTGAGATAAGAGAATGTTCTTTTTTTTAGGTATCTATTAACTGGTTGGACTGGGGTGTGTGAGATAGATGAGTGGGTGAGGGAGGCGACTGGGTCGTACTGTTGGTTATAGTGTGAGATGCGATGATACACATTTACATGTGACAGATGTAGATGTGATTTATGTAGGTATGTAGGGAGGATTGCGGATCGATGTTGTGACATCTAGTTATGGAGAGTAGTGACATAGACTCTTGGTTAAGATGACACAGCAAGTTTATGGAGACACAGGATGACTCTGTAAGTGGTGGTTTGATGTGAGCATGGATGTGGGGGTGAGAGATGTCTGTAGGTGACCACAGGACAGTGTACTATGAAGTGCATTATTGTGTCTGTTCTACTTGAAGAATAGGTTGATATTATGGTGATTCTATGTGGGACACATGAGGAGAGGAGACAGTAATGTGAATAGTGGACATAGTACACGAGTGAGATAGTGTGAGGAGACACTTTGTGTGATAGTGGGCAAAGGTACATTATAAGCACTTATGTCTATCAATGACAATCAGTTTGTATTGTCTATACTAGACGTGGAGTAACGTATGGGCACCACTGAGATATACACAAAAAAAGGGCACAGCAGTGAGGGGTGTGCGAGAAGGGACACCGAGATGAGAGACACTCAACTTTGGACAGCAATGTTGATTTGTACACATAGAGTATAGGGGATGGATGTGTATCTGAGTTCTAATCTATGGAGAGGTTGTGAGACTCAGATTGTGTGGATGACGGGGATTGAGAGCGAATGGTGGATGGTATTGTTATGGTTTGGAGGAGGATAGATCACAGGAGACTAAAGGATTTCAACAAATCTACTTAGTACACATCTGAGTTTCGAGGGGGGTTTGGGAGTGTGGTGGCACAGTTGCGGGAGTGTGTGTTATGTTACATCAGATAGATACTTTGTGTGAGAGGGATGGATGGCGGAGCTGAGACATGTGTAATGGTATGTATTAGAGTGTTCTCCTCTTGTGTGTGGTTAGTAGAATGTCTGCATCTTGTGGGGGATTTGCGTCTTGAGTGTGGTGTGAGGAGTGATATACGGACTCTACAATATTAATTTAGATGGAGTGTGACAGAGATTATGGTGATCTCACAAGTTGATATGTGACACACTCCACTTTGAGGGTGTGTAGAGGAGGGCATCATAGACATGAAATACATTTTTTAGAGGACACAGATAGTGGGAGGAGGTGTGACGGAGTTGAGATGTGAGTGAGGGTGGGGTTCATCACATGTAGAGAGTTGTTGGATACACGGTGTGTGGTTCATATGTGTGTTGTATTATCTATGGTTGTATTGTGATAGATAGATAATTATGACGCTGGTTCACAGTTCTTACCAGTAACGTGGTGGGGTGAGGACGGGTACACTGTGTGTGGGATATAGATTAGTGGTGAGTTCTGAGAGTAATTCTAGAGTGTGGGAGTGAAGAAACAGAGTTTTAGAGAGGCGGGTGCACTGAGCGGGTGATCTGTGTGAGGGTATAACTATTATAGTGTTGGGACTATCACATGCTGGGGGTATTATTGTCAAGGTCTTGACTTGTCATAAGAGACAAGGGAGTGACATGTGAGCGAGTGTATTGGTGTGAGCTGATGGAAGCACCAGTCTTGGGAGTTGATGGATGGTGTGACACAGATACTGTGACACTGGAGGAGAGTGGTATCTTCATTGTATATGGGACACATGGAGTGGTTGTGATAGGATATTATCTGAGTGTGTGGGACTCTGTAGATGATCTCTTTATAATATCTGAGGAGTCTATGTTGATTGATACAATTTTCTATAGACAGACATATATGGAGAGAGAGTGAGTAGATGTTTAGTGCACGATCACTCTAGATTATGGAGTGTGTGTGTGGATGTGCGGGAGATCATTTGAGCGATGATTTCATAGATGTCTATCTTATCAGTCACACGATATATGTGAAGACACACACACAAGTTGTGTTTAGTTCTTTATGTTCAGAATTGAACTGACAAGTTATAGTGGGCACACTCTTATCTTGAGGGGGTGATAGTGTTACTAATTATATTTGTGTTGGGTGGATCGGTGAGCCATGAGATGGGTGGTTGAGAGATTAGACACGACTTTGGGGGGTTATCTTAGATACACAATCGCTGAGATTCTAGTGAGTCACGGAGAGGTAGAGTGAGATAGCTAGGACAACGTTTCACGAGATCTTAAGAGAAAAGTATCTCTTATAACTGAGATTTATTGGTTGAACACAGTGAGAGACACTTGAGGGGAGAGAGACAGTGACAGGTTTGGGGGGATATTGCTCAGTGGTAGATGTATAGGAGGCATCTCTATATAAGTGGACATTCAATTCATGTGGATATATTCTTATACAGTGATACGATGATTGAGGGGCGACTAGTGAGGCAAGTTAGGTGTGTTGGGTACTGTGGTCACAATCACATGTAGCTCTAGTGTGAAGGGATGGTGATAGACTTCTTATGTAGATCTAGTATGTTAGGATGATATGAGGTCACAACACAGGAGCTGAGGGTGACGAGCATCTGTGTTTTGAGAATGGTTATATCTTGTACTAGGGTGACAGGTTGTGTTCAGAATGACAAAGGTGTGCAGGACCGTGATAATACAATGGAGACAGAGATGGACAACATGACTATTAGAGATCATGGACTGTTGAGATTTTATATGAGTGGAACAGACTATTTGGTTGGGTGATATTCACTATGTGGTTATAATGAGGTGGTATGAGAGGGGTGTTGTAGGAGAGTGGTAGACGGAGGCCACATAGTGAGTGGGTTGGGTTTTGAGGGTGTGTGTAGGTTGTGTTTTGATGGGGTGGACTGATTCTGCATTGCAGAATACACATTTATGATATTGTTGTCTTGACATATTAGAGAGAGGTGGTAATAGTAGAGTGAGATTCTTAGGGTGGGGGTGACCGGGAGATTATGTGGTGGTGGGGATGTTGATCCATGTTCTGTAGAGGACGGATTTTATGTTGTGTTAGCAGGGTATGGAGATTTTGACTTTTAGATGGTGGTGAGGAGTGGTATGGACAACCATTATACGAGTGTGTGAGAGTGATGTGATACAGGTGTGTATTAATGGGCAGATAGATTCTAGAGTACGTGGAGTCTATATGTGGTTTAGGTAGAGTGGTTTGTAGTTTCATGATATGAGGAGTGATGTGACAGTTTATCACAAACATCTATAGCATGTGGGAGTATATACACACATGAGTTTGAAGATCTAAAGTGGACTGGTGGTAGGTTAGGACACTGAGAGTTTTTTATAGGAGTAGAGGGGTAGTATAGGTTAGTTGTGGGTGTGTGCAAGTATAGACAGGTTGGTTAGTACATTAGGTATGAGGTCTCACAAGTGCCGTACAGCATCATCTTGAACACTCACTTACATATCTCATGTCTAAGTGTGATGTAGAGATGATATTCTGGTGTTGAGACACAGCGATTTGTAGTGTGTGCACAGTACGTGACTACACAGATAAAAGACATGTGTCGATACACGTACTTATGACAACACATCTACAGTTATTGTGTTGTGTAGTGGAGCGCGTGCGACATAGAGAGTCTAATAGTGGCTACTTGCGTCTTGGGGTGTTTCACTGATGTGTGAGTGAGTATCTGGATACAAACGATAGGCGTGTGTGAGCGCGTTGAGGTGCTGTTAGAGGTGTGGAGATAGGAACTTATATATGGCACGGTGAGTGAGTCTTAAAGTAGAGTCTCATTTCTAGACATCAGAAGCGAGAGAAAGAGACAGATTATTGACATTGGATTAGTCTTGGTGTTACAGTGGTGTGTGTGTGTTTGTGGGGGGTAGATGAGTAGAGTTGATCATAGGTTATTCTATTGAGGTTTTGTACGCGTGGTGGAACCTATGATGTAGCACACACAGGCCAACTACATAGACTATATATATAGAATATGTGTAGTAGTGTGAGGGTGAATTGACCACTTTGGACAGATGATCAGTAGTGGACTTGGTTTCCTATTGGTAGGGAGAGACATTATTGTGTAGGCAGAGTCTGAATGTATATATTTATGTGGTGTGTTACACTTGGACTATAATGAGAACTCCGATTAGATGATGGACACAGACGTGAGTGTGAAGGTGTCTAGGGAGGATAGGTGTGATTAGTGGTGTGTGTGTATGAGTGGGTGTGGAGTGGATTATAGTGGTGATGGGCATTAGACTGTGGAGTCACACAAACAGCTAGTGCACGCTGGAGTTTATACAGTAATATATAGACAACATGTCTGGGTATGTACACGGAGAGTGACATGGGAGGATATAGGGATAGTTGGGGGTATGAGATTTGTGTGGGGAGATTGTGGCAGAGTGTAGGGAGTTATATACGAGGAGTATCTATACTCAATACATAGTATGAGAGTGTGATATCTATTTTGTATGGATGTGTTCACTCTGTTGGACTGTGTGTGAGGGACAGGATGTGTGTGAACGTATTATGGGGTAGTGATGGAGACACATTTATAAGATCTTGGTGGAGATCATCTCTGGAAGTAGAGAGGGAATGTATGTGGGTGGCGAGTTTCTGGAGATATATAGAGAGCTGAGGAGCTTGATTCTAGTGACAAGTAAAGAGAATGATGGTGTGGAATTAGAAGTATATTATGTTTACGATGGGGTGGCAGGTTAGGTGGAGCGTCTTAGTATTTCTAATGGTATGTTCTATTGATCTCAATTGATGACTTGGAGTCGGATGGAGCGATTCGTGTCACACAGAGGCGAATGAACATAGTGATGAGGTGGCATAGATGTGAACATGTTCACAGCGGGTAGAGAGGACATTATTGAGATCTGTTGTTGAGGTGTGTGTCAACATAGTATTACAACGTGTCAACACTGAAGTGTAGACAACTATTACAATGATGTAGCTAATGAACACTTTTTTCTATCAATGTAGGTATGTGTCTAGTTGGAGCACTAACAGTAGAGTCTGGATATCGGACTATGGCTGGTGGTACATACACGATTATCATAATCTAGAGTGTGGATGTGAACGTGTACAGAACTGAGGATACATTTATGCATTGGGGTTACATTTGTTGGAGAGATAGAGACAACATGATAAATATATTGTCTAAGTTTTGTGGTGTTACAGTGTACAGTGTGACAAGAGTTGATAGGAAGGTGGTTGATCACACGAGTGTGTGAGTGTTTGAGATTATGGAGTTGACTATATTATTTATATGTCACACGTATGACATGGTTTGTGTGATCAGGTCGTGTCTTGTTCTCAGGTGGTGTACCACCATATGTTATACAGATCATATGGTGGTGACACCCCCACGTGACACGTAGTGAGATGTGTGGAGATATCAGAAGACTATGGTGACAGAGACTTTATGTGATATATAATGAGAATACATAATGGGTGCGGATGTGAGACTGTGGTGTGTGACCAGTAGTATTCACGATAGAGACATAAGCGTGACCATGAGGTTCCAGTAGACATGACTGATTACGTACGAAGTAGTCACATCATTGATGGTTTTTTAAGGAGATTTAGATGAAGGTGGAGTCTTGATCTCTGAAGAGTAAGTGCTGGACGTGGTGTGTGTGAGGACATAGAGAACACATATCTCTACTGAAGTTGTTCAGCAGAGTGTAGGTGGACAGTGGTATTTGACAGTGTTGAATGGAGGACAGGATTATACAGAATATGTTAGTCACTCTAGGTAGTGAGGAGAGTGTGTGGTGTGAGAGGCAGTAGTGATATGTATAATGGAGTTTGAGACATCTACCACGACACATACTAAGAAGTGGAGAAACTATATCTATCTGGCAAGTGTGAGATGCATGAAGTGGTGATGAATGTGGGATGGTAGAAGTAGTGACACACTGAGGAGAACCTATTTGTCAGTGAAACCGAGGTATAGAAGCGATTGAATACACTAGGAGTCTGGACTTCACACTTTCTACAGTGTTACGACGATCTAGGTATATGGTGTTTCTTTTTAGTGTGTGTCAAAAGTGGACAGATCACAGGGCGGATATTGAGTGTAGAGGTTTGGTGTTGGATTTGTGGAAGGTGGGTTGGAGACAAGACACAACATTGGTGCTCACTGGTATCATCTGTATGGTGTAGATATGTTACAACAATCTCACTTGTGGTGGATGTATGATAGAGTACACATCAGTGTGTACAGTCACCTGAGATTGAGGTGAGACAATGCCTAGTGATATGTAGACTAGTGGATGTGTAGTGTGCGAGTGACTAACAAGGGATCTTGTCAGTGGTAAGAGATGAGGATGATGGAATACTATAAGCAACAGTCTATGTTGGTGGGTAACACAGTGTGTAGCGGACTACAGTATGTGCTTCTGTTGGAGTGAGATTATGAATGTGGCATTATGGCTGCTGGGTGTATATGGGTAGAAGTGTGGAGAAGACTCACGTATTGGTTGGACTCTCAGCAGACGTAGAGATGAGAAAGCAATAGAGAGAACAGATATTGAAGGGGAGGTATGACGTAATACTCAGTCTTTTACTGGTTTTATACTACAAACACACACGAACAAATAACAGAGGTGTGAAGCGAGATATACATTACAACACTAGTAGTGGTAGTGGTGCAGAGAGACATGGAGTTAGAGTATATGTGAGCCATAGGTGTTATTAGTCGAGCACATTTATATATGGATTCAGATGACACTAGTGAGATCAACGACTATGGACGCGCGAGGTGGAATCAGAACACACTATGGACATCAAGTGGTATATGAAAGATTAATAGCACACACAAGCAACGCAACGAGCGGCAAAGGAGAGTCTCAGAGTGGTATGCTATGAGAGGTCACTAGTGAGATTGGTGTGAGAGGGGTATAGGTGAGTGTTCGATATGACCACACAGTGGTTCTCTTTCTATCTTGACTTATGTCAATCACAGTAATGGAGGAGATACGTGGGTGGCACACAGGGGTGAGTCACACACAAACAGGTATCGATCTAGTGGTGATTGATATAGATTCTGTGACAGAGTAGTATGAGTTGTGATTCTGAGAAGATGGAGTTCGTACAGATGTTGGAGGATCTGAGACAACAAGATTATGTTGGAACGAGATGATATCTGAAATATCTCTATAAAAATGTGGATGGATGACACACATGTGGGTGCGACACACAAGTTCTGACACACGGGACTGGACATCAACACAGAGCACAAAGAGCGCAACCACCAGAGTGATATTGAGAGGAAGTGCGAGATGTGTGTTATCTGCGGGTAGTGTCCAGTGATCTATAAGAATTATATGCACGAATGAAATCAATGATTGGGATTATTTTGGAGATTGAGACACTACGACTGGTGTGTCTGGTCACACAATTATGTGAGACAGAGGTAGTGTGAACACGGTGACACACTAGGCTTTCTATGGTGAGACACGGGACCGTGAGTTGGAGGTATAAGAGCACTCTGATAGAAGGATGTGATGCATATGTAGTGGTGTTGCTATCAGTAGTGATATATACATGTGGAATGTGGTCTTTATGGTGTGGGATTGAGTATAATCTATATATTTTGAGTGGTGTTCTGTGTACAGTCATGTGGAGGATGTACGTAGAAATATAGTCTATATCTATTGTGTGAGTTGGCAGTGTGTGAGAGGTGGGTGACACAAACTGAGGTTCACACTGTGTTAGATCTCTATGTTACTTGGCACACACATTGTACTGTTGTATTTGGACATAAAGATCTGATGTGTTTGACATCACAGCAGACACTATTATATAGTTTATATAGAGAGTACTTATATTCTTGACAGTTGTGGCAGTGTACATCATATTCATTTAACTTGCGTAGGAGCGTTTGATAGACACACACAAGTGGGTGACACGGGTATATGTAAGAGGTGTGGGATAGGGATGAGGTGATAGGTGGTTGCAGGACACAGAGTAGAGGTGAGATTGTAGGTCTGAGACTAGTAGTCTTGACTTTACGAATAGAGAGATGACTCCCACATGACATGAACACACGGACGATTTCTGATTGTATATATATATTAGGATAATGCATCATAGTTATAGTATAGTCACACACTTTCTATAACATCACCTTATGGTGACTCTGGTGTCTTCATGGGAATGTGATGCTAGTGTGTATTGAGTTACTGTTGATATTGTTGTTGGTTTCTTGTTATAGTGTCAACAGTGTATTGTGGGAGGAGGATACATCTGTATAGATGTGTGGTGAGTGTTGCAGACAGTTGAGACTTAGGTACTTCAATGAGATCTTTTATATGGAGTGACTTGTTAGGGTACACACAGCATGTGTGGTATCTATGCTGAGTGCGTTGTGTGTACAGTGTGTCACAATCTGACGACATCAAAACAGAAAAGACAACAAAAAAGTGTGGACAGATATTGTAGAATGTGAACACTATCACATAACAGCAAGAGTGACAGTGGTAGGTAGTAGACGGTGGTTTGATTTTGAATTTAGTGGTATGTATTGGGGTTTTTGTGGAGTTATGGGTAGGGGTTTTTTGGGATGGTTGTGTAAGTGGGGGGGGGGTGGATATGTAGGTAGGGGGTGTGTGGATATGTAAATGGGGGGATGAATATGGAAGGGGGTGATGGATATGTGTAAGGATTTTTTTGTTTTTGAATTTTTGTATTGTTTTGTATTTATGGGTTGAGAGGAGGTGTGTAGTGGGGTTGGTGGGTTAGGTGATTGGAGGGGGAGTGGGGGGATGTGGGGTTGAGGGTTTGGTTGGGGGGGTTTGAGTAAGGGTATTTGTGGAAAGGTGGGGTGTTGATAAATGGGTTATGGTGTGGGGATGATAGTGTTGGGGAATTAGGTTTTTGATGAGAAGTGTAGATGAAGTGTATGGGTTGAGTTAATATGTGGAGGAGTGGTTGGGAGGGTTTGTGAATTTTAGGGTGTTGATAATTTGGTTGTCAAGGGTTTTATGGGTTTAGTGAAAGAGGTAATTGGTTAAGTAGGATGGGTGATGGTATGGATGATGATTTGAGGGGGTTTGTGGAGGAAGTGGAGGGAATGTAGTAGTTTGGGGTGTAGGGTTGTAAGATGGGTGAGTTTGGGGGATAGTGTATTTGTTGGGTAGGGTATGTTTATAGGGGGTGGGTATTGGGAGGGGGAGTATGGGGATTTGTGGTGGTGTGTGGAGTTGTTTTGGTGGGGTTTTGTATAGGGATGTATTTTGATTTATAGTGAGGGAGGGATGGAGGTGGGGGGGGATGGGTATGTGTGTTAGAGTATGTTTTTGTGTAAGTGATGTATTAGGTTTTTTTTAGGGGGTGAGGGGTTTTGTTGGGAGTGTGAGGGGTGGTGAGGAGTTTTAGAGTATGTGTAGTTAGTGGGGGTTAGTTGGGGGGTGGAGGTATTAATGTTGAATTGGTTTTGTTGGGGTAGTTGTTTATTTGTGTTGGGTGGGGAATGTGGAGAGATTTTTTGTGGTTTTTTTTTTTTGTGGGTGGATTGTGGGGGGATGATGAGTTGGTGTTAGGAAGGATGGGGTATGAGGGTTTTTTAGGGGTTGGGAGGTGGATGGTTATGGTTGTGTGTTATGGATTTTAATTTATATGTTTTGGTGGTTTTATTTTTATTGTATAGGGGGTATTTTTGATTGGTGGTATTGTTTGTTTTTATGTTTGGGTTGTATGGGGATGGAGTTAGGGTTTTTTGATTGGGAGGATTTTTGGATGTATGTGTTTGGTTGGGTGTTGGGAGGGTGTTTGATGTAAATGATTTAGGTTATTCATGTCTGTTTATCTTTCAAATGTTTTAATTTTAGTGGTTTAGTTTTGGTTGTGGTTTTATTACTGTGTTTTTTGGTGTAGACGAATGTTTAAATTTGTGGTTGGAGTTATAATTGATTATATATTTTGAGAAAAGTGGTTGAGTGGTTGTTTTGTGTCTGTGAGAGTTTTGAGGTTTTTTTATAAAGTATATGTTGTGAATGGATTGAAATTTTTTTTCAACTATTTTTAATGAATTGTTTTTAGTAAGTAATTAAAGTTAATTATGTATAATATAAAGGTGTTGTAGTTTTTTTTATGAAGTTTGGTATATAGTTAAAGATTTGGGTAGGTGAGTTTATTGTGTATTCTTGAAGTTATTATGGTGTTTTACCTAGAGTAGGGTGAGTCGTTGGCTTAAATAGGAATTAGAGTTGACTGTGCTTATATTGATGGCATTTTAATAGGTTGTAGAATTTTTGAATAAGTTAAATTAGGTAGTATGATTTTGATTATATTACTGTAAGTTTTGAGAATTTATTTAATTAAATCAAATTTTTTAGAATTGGATGTTTGTTTAATATGTATAATTATTATATAATGATTTTTATAATTATTGGTTTTTGGTGGATGTTATGTGAAAAGGTGTTTGTTTTTTTGTCTTGGAATGGTTGGTTTATTGATGGTATTGAGTATTTATGTTATGTGTTTGTTAGGGTGTTGTAGAGTTTGTAGTAGTTTATGATGGATTTGGGGGTTTTATATAAGTGGATTTTTTGTTAGTAGGATAGTGGTTTGAGTTATGGGTGGGGATTTTGGTTTTTTGTTTGGTGGTTTTTTTGGTGTGGTGGTGGTTAGGGGGATGTAGTATTATGTAAGAGTGTGATCGTTAAGATGTAGGTTGTAGAGTTTTGTTTATTTTCAGTAATTAAGGTTCTTATTGGTTTTGTTGTTGATTTTTGTAAAGTTTGGATTGGGTTTTAAGTGGTTAGAGGGGGTTTATTATTGGGTTTTAGTGTGGTGGTATGTGTGAGTTTATGGTGTATGGTGAGAGTGTTGTTTTTGTTTTTTGTGTGTGTTTGGAGTAGGAGTGTTTGATGTATGTTTTTATTTTTTGTGTTTATTTAGTTATGGTAAATGATTTTGGATTTTAGATATTTTGATAAGTTTATTGAATATAACTAAGAATTTATATTGTAAGTTTTTGTTTTTATTATTTGGATATTAGGGGATAGGTTATTTGATATATTTGTGATCTGTATTATATTAGATATTGGGTTATGTGGGGTGGTATGTTTTATTATGGATAAGTGGATATTTTTGTTATTATGTTTTGTGATATGTATTATATGCTTTTATAGATATGTTAGGGTCAGTACTGTATAGTTTGTTAGTTTTATGTAGTTGGAAGTTATTGGGTTAGGTGTTTTAGGTTGATATATTCTGTAGTATGAGTGTTGAATGGGTAATGTTGTAATATGTATTGATTTTTGTATTGGAAGGGGAGGTGGGTTATTTTGAATTGGTTTTATATAGGGGGGAAGTGTAATGAGTATTAGTTAGAATGTTTTGTATATTTAATGTTTTAATATATATAGTATGTATGTGTAAATTGTATTTGTTTTTTTGGTGAGTAAATGTTAATTTGGATGTCAAATTAGTTTGGTATTTGTTTTTAGTTTTTTTTTGAGAGTTAGATGTGTTGATTTTTTATGAATTGGTTATGGATGGTTTTTTGTTTGGTGTGTTGGTTTGGTGTATGGGTGTTTTGTAGTGTATTTGGATGGTTAGTTGTTAGTATAGGAAAGATGTGAGTGTTTGGGAGTTAGTTGGAGGTGTTTTTGAGTGATTGTAGTAATTAGGGGTGATTTTTGGTGGGGTTTGTATGTTAAAATGGGAATGTTTTATGGTTGGGAGTAATGAGTGTATGTTTGTTGTTGGTTTTGTGAGTTATGGTGAGTGAGATTGTTTGTTGAATAGTTGTTAGTTTGATAAGTTAGTTGTGTATTTTATTTGTTGGTTTTGGGTTTGGTTTGTATTTAGTAGAGAGTGTTATAATAGTGAGAATATTGTGATGTTTATGTTTTTGTATGGGATTATTTTAGTATGGAGAGTATTTTTTGAGAATTTGAGCCTAGGTGGAGATGAGAGGGATTTTGGTAATAGAGGAGAGTTTGGAGGAGATTGGTTGTTAGGGTTAGATTATTGTTGGTTTATTTTGTTTGGTTTTGTGTTAATATGTGTTTTGTTGATGAGTCTGGGGGGTGGGTGAGGATGAGTTATTTTGAATTGTTGGGTGGATTGATGTGTGGATTTAGTGATAGAATTGGATAGATGTTGATATAGTAGTGATTGGATTAAGTGGAATGTTTGTAAAGTTTGGTATGTGAATGGTAGGATGATTTTATAGATGGTTATATATTATGTTTTATTGTGATGTTTGTTTTTTTTTAACGTTTTATTGGTGTTTATTATGTGTGGTTTATGATGTTTCTTGTGTATTTTTTTGGTTTATTTATGGTGTGGGAAGGGGGATGAGAGAGATTGAGGGTTTTGAGGTAAGTGGTGTTGGTTGGTGGTTTGTTTTATGAAGGTGTTTTAGTATTATTGGGTTGAATTGTATAGGTTTTAGATAGGGTTGTTTAGGGTTTTTTTGATGTATGATGGGTTGGTTTGGGTTTTTGTTATGTTTGTTATTGGTTTTTAGATTTTATGTTGAGGTTGATTATGTTTATTATTTATTGAGTTTTTTTTTTTTAGAGGTGACTAAGTTTTTGAGAAGCATTTCTAGTTTTTAATGCTTGAGAAGCCTTGCACACATAGAGAGAGAGAGAGAGAGAGAGTCGTTAAAAATATCTCTGACTAGATTATATTGCAGAATAAAAAAATTAACCGTTCTATCTCAAAAATAAAGTTATTACTTAGTTTTTAACTACTTTAAAACAAAGACAGCGAAAGGGCAAGTAATTTTCCCAATGCAGGATCAAGTTTTTAGGCGGCTAAACTCAAGTAACCGTTTAATTAAATGTCACATTACTTTTCTCTCCCGCAATATCCCCTCAACCAGAAAGTTCTTCAGGACTTAATGTTTATTTGGAGCCTGAAAAACACCGTGTCCTTAATTGATTTATTCCGAAAGTAATTAAAGTTGGCTAGATATTCTACCTAGCTAATGGAAAGTAATAATTGGTGCCTATTAATGCATAAACAGTCTGGCTGGTAAAATGCGAGCTGGGGGAGGAAATAAATGAAAATGGAAATCAAATTCTGCAAGTATATTGTCGGTTGAAGCGTAAGACTTCTTTTTGCAAACATTGAGACTGTCTTTAAGCAAGTGTTTTAACTTTTTTTTTTTAGAGATCATTCAACATTGTTTCATTGAATTTTTCAACACGGTTTGAGGGATTATTTAGTATTATTTCAGTCTATTCAATATTGTTTCATGCATTATTCAAAATTATTTTGGAAACTATTAAACAGTTTTTCAGAGACTATTTGACATTGTTTCAGACACTATTCGACATTGTTTCAGAAAGCACATGAACCTTCTCTGCACTATAGACGTCTAAAGCTATCTCTAAGTTTTTATTTTAAAATCAAACCAAACCAAAACCACCCTTTGCATTTTCATATCTTCCATCCATCATACACTGACTTATTTCTGCGCCGTCCTTCGGTCATCCCAACATTTGGGATTCGAATGAGACAGGCGATCAACACCCTACAGCTTCCTGATTTTGATTTACCCGATTCAGCAGAACTTTTTGAACCTTGGAACAAAAGTACCATTACTATTCTTTATGATTTCTGTAACTTTCAAAAAGATACCACAGCAGATTCGGTATACCAACAGATCTACTATGAGGTAAAACAAAAATATTCTTCATATAACGAAATATTTACCGACGGATCTAAGACAAATGATCACGTTGGCTTCGCAGCAGTAATTGATGGTTATACTATCTCACATCAACTACATAATTCTTGCTCAGTCTTCACTTCTGAAAGCAAAGCTATAGTCTCCTCTCTCCAAACAATAGCCCAATCAAATAAAAAAAAGTGGATTATTTACACAGACTCGAAAAGTTCGTTGGAAGCCCTTTCAAACTGTAACAACAATAGCCACCCTTTTGTCATTCAATCTTTTCATTCATACCATAGGCTAAAACAAAATAATTTTGAAATTTTCTTCTGTTGGATACCTAGTCATGTAGGCATTGCTGGCAATGAGGCAGCCGATACAGCTGCTAAGGCCGCAAGTGCCCACTGCGAAGATCTTGTCCCTTATGAAGATATAAGAAATTCCATTACGGGCAGTATATACAACTCTTGGCAACGTGACTGGGATGGAGAAACGCATAACAAATTGCACTCCATCCAGCCACTGATCAAAGGTTTTAAATCCTTAAGGACTAATAGAAGGGACCAAGTAATAATATCCCGTCTTCGCATAGGTCACACGAGACTTACACACAAATATCTTCTCTGCCGCGAACCTACACCGATATGTATTAATTGTAATGTTACTCAGACAGTGTTGCATATTTTATGCAACTGCCCAAATTTTAAAAGCATACGTTTTAAACATTTTAATAATTTTTATCCATCTTTGACGGAATTACTTGGGGATACACCTCATCATAATTTATTTCCCTTTTTACGTGAGATTGGTTTTATATCTCTAATTTAGTGTTTTTTGTCTCTGTCATCTTGTTGGTTTCGTCCTTGTACCATTACATGTTTCTTGTTTATATATGTGTTTTAAAAATGTTTAAAAAATTTTAAAAACAGTTTCATAGAATGTCATTGTTCTTTATACATTTCTGACTTTTGTCAAAATCACTTGACAGTTCTTGCTCTTATCTTATCATTTGAAATTTTAAATTTTATGTGTCTTGTTCTAAAATGCTATTAAAATTTTAGAAGTTTTCTATCCATTGTATTTTAGTAACTTTAGCTCTAAAATCTCTTCATTTTTAAATTGAACCACCGTTTGGCGCAGTATAGCCTACTAAGGCTCTTGCGCCAGTAAAATCAATACAACCAACCAACCAACCAGAAACTATTCAACATTGTTTCAGAGACTATTCGACAGTGTTTCAGGAACTATTCAACATTGTTTCATAGATTATTCAACATTTTTTTGAGAACTATTAAACATTTTTTCAGACTACTCAACATTGCTCCAGGAATTATTCAACATTGTTTGAAGAATCATTCAACATTATTTCATAGTCTTCTTCTTCTTCTTCCTTGGCGCTACAGTCTTTGGCAGACCAAGGCCGTCTCAATAAGTTTCCGCCATTTTGCCCTGTTCGACGCAACTGATCTCCATCCACCAGCGCCAATCATTTGGAGATCTTTCTCAACACAGTCCATCCATCTAGTGTGTGGTCGACCTCTCCTTCTGGTTCCGTCTGGTTTTGAGAAGGTCATCTTTTTTGTTGGGTCATTGTCACCAGATCTGTAAAGATGGTCAAGCCATCTGATGCGGTTTGCTTTAATTACATGGATAATATCTGGTTGTTTGTAAAATTTCTTATAAATTTCAAAGTTAAAAAGAGTGCGCCACCTGTTGTTTTCTTTAACGGCACCAAAGATCCGTCTCATGATTTTTCTTTCAAATACCAGCAACTTATTCTCTTCGGACTTAGTAAGAGCCCAGCACTCGCTTCCATAGGTTAATACTGGTCGTAAGAGCGTTTTATAGATGTTAATTTTTGTATTTTGTCAAAGAAGCCTATTTTTCAACTGGCTTCTCAAGCCAAAGTAGCATTTATTTGCCATAGCAAGGCGGCTGTTGGATTTCAACGCTGATGTTGTTGTTTCTACTAATGACGCTTCCAAGATATTTGAACTCTTCCACTGCTTCAAATGAATAACCATTGAATATCAGTGGGGTAGGATCAAAGCTTTTATTAGTAATTTCTAAGTATTTAGTCTTCTCTTCATTAATACAGAGTCCCATAGCCTTTGATGCTACTTCGAGAGATTCGAAAGCCTCAATTACAGCTCGTTTAGATCTGCCGATAATATCGATGTCGTCAGCGTACGCCAGAATCTGAATTGATCTTTGAAAAATTGTACCTCGAGTGTTTATTCCAGATGATCTAATAACTTTCTCGAGTGCAATATTGAAAAGAATACATGCAAAAGAGTCTCCTTGTCTCAACCCTTTGTCAGTGTAGAAGGAGTTAGAGTATTCGCTCTTCATTTTCACTCTGCATTTAACTCTGCTGAGCGTTGCTTTTGTTAGTGAAACTAGCTTCCTTGGGACTCCGAGTTCTTCCATTGCTTCAAATAGTTTTTCTCTATTAATACTGTACATTTCATAGTCTATTCAACGTTATTCCCAAATCTATTCAACATTGTTTCATGGATTATTCAACGTTATTTTGGAGAATATTAAACTTTATTTTATTAGACTATTTATCATTGCTTCAGGGACTATTTAACGCTGTTTTAAATGTATTCAACTTTAGGAGGCATTTAATATTATTTATGCACTATTGAAATTGTCCAAATTTATTTAAACCACAAAATATATATAAGTACTTCTTCACGAAAGACAAAACTTTTTTGACGGTTTTGCAGAGATTGTTCAATATTGTTTCAGTGTATATTTTATATTAGTTCAGGGTTTATTCAACTCTATTTCAGAGTTTATTCAATATTATTTCAGGGATTAATATTTCAGCCTATTAGACAGTGTCTCAGAGACTATTTCTAATTATTTCAGAGGCTATTCCTAATTGTTGTTGAGACTATTCATCAGTGTTTCAGGTAACATTTAGTACTCCTTCCAAAACAATTTAACATTGTTTTACATACTATCCAACAGTCAAAATTAATTTAAACCACAAAATCAAAAAAGCACTTCTGCATAGAAGACGAAACTGTTTTTTAATGGCATGTATCTGTACTTTAGAGCCAGACTAGCGTAATGCCAAAAATGGCGATTTTCACTTTATTACTGCATCGGTATGTAGAGCCTTGTTCACAAGAACCCATGAGAACGTTAATCAACAAAAGAAATTCATTCACAATTATTTAGCACCGTTAAAAGAACGCTAGTCCCATCTTCTATGCATCCGACAAACATTTTTGAGTTCTCCCAGGCCCGTCATTTAGGGGGGGGGGTCAATTGCCCCCCCTTCCCGGCTTTGAGAAATCAATGTATTTTTATATAAGTGGGAGTGGTTTTTGTTGTTTTCTGGTGAAATTGTATTGTGTTTGTATCCTTTGCCAATCCCCCCCTGGTAAAACTTTAAATGACGTCCCTGAGTTCTCCTAAAAAGTGACGAAAATGGACGTCCGTTAGTCTGGCTCTGAGCTGCAGATAGTTTGCTCAGAATTTAACAAATAAAAGTATTAAAAGTTGTTTCAAAAG
>JAXGGA010013226.1:0-35955 GCA_038373865.1 Uloborus plumipes | reverse complement strand
CTTTGCAAAAGTAAAGTCAAGTAAGGTCGTATTTTGCTCACATATCTGCAAAATATCCCATAAACAGGACGTTAAATAACTTAATAAATATGGCAACTTCGAACTATTTTAAGCCTAAAATGTATGCAAACCATTACGAGTAAGAGTTTTAAGCAGGTAAAAATTAAAAAAATTTTTTTTAAAAAAACTTAGGCATAAATTGCTTAACCCTTTATGCCCCGACGGGACTCAGAAGTCCCGCTAAAATTAATTTAGTATTATGAATCCTATATGGCTAAATCCTATATGATGAAGCTTTTAAGTACCATTCCTTATACTTCGCTGCGAGGCCGACAGATGGTACTTTCGATCGGAAACTGTTTTCTTAGGGGCCCTAAGGCGAAGGGGGCCTTAGACCCTACTGATTTTCAAACTTTTTATACTCGGTATAGATGTTTGATGTATTTTCAATTAAAAAAAAAAAACAAATATGTAAAAATTCATTGTTAAATTAATTTTTGATATAAAGAGTTAAGGAATGTCCTTAAAGTGAGGGTGGAGTAATCGTATTTTTTCACGCAATTTGGATACAGATTTGATATTAAAAAACAATCGAAAATTAACATTTAATACAAAATAACTTTCAGAACTACGGAGAAATCATGGCTGCATTTTTGATCACGAATACTTTAACTATCAGAAACAAATTCTTTTTACACATTTATTTCACTTTTAATAGACCCTCAGTAATCATCTACATTACGTCAGCGTGTGACGTCAGTATCGTAAACATGATATTTTGAAGTTACAGGTCATTGTTAATAGTCCATAAAATAATCAATGACATTAAAATAGGTCGTCATTCACTTTCAGAATGAATCTGTTTTCGTTTTCCGGAAATTTTGCGATTGTGTTTATCGATTACTAAAAGGTCAAATTTTATTTTTGTAATACACAAATTCAAGCTGTTGCTGTTGTCGTGTCACAGCAAATAATCACTATAAAGACGTGGGGTGCCAATGCCTCTAGAAGTAGAACTTCTTTATTAACATACTAGCTGCGTAATCCGGCGAACAAAAAAATCAACAAAAATTGAACAAAAAATTATTAAAAAGAATTTCTTTGTATTATAATGGATATAAGTTGTTACCTCAAAAACCTTTATTAGGGCATAGCTCTGCCCCGTGGGTTCACCCTCGTTAATTAGACAACAATCTATTAAAAAACGATTTTAAGTACACCACGATGTGATATGTATATGATTAATATATAGTAAAAAAAATTACACGGGGAAACGCAAAAGTAAAAGACACTTTTTTAATAAAAATAGTAAGACAACCAATCTAATCGAATATGGATAGATATAATATTATTTAATATAAAGAATGTATTTTAAAGTACTTCTGTATACGCGATACTTTTAGTTTTATTTTCGTTTGGTATCGGCCTGCGCCCTCTACACACAGTTGCCAAAACAATTCTTTTAATGAACGCCATCTCACGAGAAGAGTGGAAACTGATCCGCTCGTTCTTTTCGACCATTATTATTTTTAAACTATAATAATAACTCTTTACATATAGCGTAATGTTATATAGCCTAAAGTCTTCCTGATTAAATGGACTATTCAATACAAAAAGAATTTTTTAATGCGAATCAGTAGTTCCTGAGATTAGCGCGTTCAAACTAACTAACAAACTCTCTTTAGCTTAAATTATTAGTATAGATAAGACAACACAAGAACAGTAGCGCACCCATGTTTTTTTCCTGGGAGATGATAGAAGTTTTGTGAGGAACCACGACACGTGAAGTGAAAGGCAAAGTCAATGAAGTTAAAAAAAAAAAAAAAAAACCCTCCACTAAGAAAAAAAGGTGGCTCTCCTCGGACATTTTACAACATGGAAGCTAGACAAGAAGTTCTGTCAAGAACTAAACGAGCCTACTTTCCCGTACATCGACATCGGCATTCTCGCATCTGATCATTATTCTCTTGATTATCTAAGACTGAAAATTATGCCAAACATACCTTTTTAGCACTTAGAGCTAATTTCGAAAAGCAAAATATACCCCTCTCATCAGATGAAATAGACAAGTAAAAAGTAATTAACGAATAAATAAAGTTTTGTCGCACCTTTTAAAGAGTGTAACTGTTACAGTTCCTCCGTAGAAAAAATCCTCCATCGTTTTCAAAAAAAAATAATAATAATAAAATAAATAAGTAAAAGTACAAAGAGCATCAAAACACATTTTATCAAAGAAAGAAAAAAAAAAAGCTCGTCCGTTAATAAAATGTCTCGAATTTCACTTTTAATCCGTTGCCAGTTGTTAAATATAAATAAAGAATAAAATGTTCGCGTGAATGAAAAATTTTTGTTACAAAAAAAATCGTCTGCCAATAAAAAAAAATAATAATAATAAATAAAATAAAACAAATGAATAAATAAACAAAAAATCGTCTGCACAGTCAGTCATTTTTTTTCTGAGCCTGCATTTCCGCCATGTTTGCGGAGTCGGAGTCGGAATCAGAGTCCTCACAGAAGATTACTCAGAAAAGTACTTTACAAACATTATATATCAAAACCATTTTCTTACAAAGTTAGTTTGAAGGAAATCCGACTTTAAGTTCACGATCAACATTCAACTTAAATTCCCCGTAGACGCTAATGTTAATTTTTTTTTCTGAACGGTTCAATATTGAACGAAAAATGGTTCAAATCAAAAAGCGAAATATGGGAATGTATGGGAAAGCCTCTCCGAGATCTTTCAAACAAAAAAAAGTTTATTCCATTCGGACGGTTCACTCAAAAGTTATTAGGTGGGGAAAGGTTGCTTGAACGGTTCAATGTTGAACGAAAAATTGTTCAAATCGAAAATGTAAATACGGGAATGAAGTATCCTTGAAAAGATCTTTCGAACAAAAAAAAGTTTGTTCAGATCGGACTGTTCACTCAAAAGTTAGCATCGCGGGACAGGTTGTTTGAACGGTTCAAAGTTGAACCAAAAATTGTTCAAATCGAAAAATCAAATATGGGAATGAGCTGTACTCGCCGAGATCTTTCCAACAAAAAAAAGTTTGTCAAAATCGGAATGTTCATTCAAAAGTTATTAGGGGGGGACAGACAGACCGACCGACCGACCGACACACAAATTCCCCATCTCAATACCCTACTTTCAAATTTTTAATTTTTCGATATTCATTTTACCTTATTATTTTTAACTTGGGATATTTTTTGACTTGGCGATATTTTTTTTAACTTGGCGATATTTTTTGGACTTGGCGATATTTTTTAGATGCATTAAGCTACTTTTACTACTTTTTTCGTCTTTCTTTCATTTTTAACGGGAAAGTAGGCTAAAAAGCGCAATTTTAAATTATTTCGGGTGATCCTAAAAATAAAAGAAGAGAGGTTGAGGAGTTCTGCTGCTAAAAACAGATATTAAAAGTAATTTTGGCAATAATAGACAAAAATTTTATACTGAAAATACTTTGAAATTGAAGTGCCCAAAACTCATTTAAGCACTTCTAGCCAAGTCATGAGAATATTAGCTGGTTAGTGGCTCACCTTAAAAAAATTTAAAGAATTTTTTTTTTTTTGCAATTGGGAAGGAATTTGGGGAATGGGTGCTCTCTCCCAAAAATTTTCTAAAATTAAAGACGAAAAAAAAACCCCAGCAACGCATTTTTAGACTTTTGTCACACAAGGGGCTAGTCTTCAGGCTTCTGGGAAGGGCTTAAGCCCACAAGTTCCCCCGTATATGCGCCACTGTACAAGAAAGATTTACAGCACAAAGAGAGAAAATAACGCCCAGGACATAGGAGGGAATCGAGCCCACGACCTCCGGCACTCAAAGCGAAAATTTAACCTCAACCCGAAAATTTAACCCACGGAGACTATACAGTGCCGTAACCAGAAAATATTTTTTCGGGAGGGCACTCTGAAAAAAGTGCACGAATCTTAAACACTTGAGTGTAAAACCATATTTGGGAACGTTTATGGGCACTGCAGTTAGTTCAAATTGAATCTTCAAAAGCGCAATTTTAAACGATTTTCGATGTTTTTAGGTGTTTGGAGGTTTGCAGGATTTTCTCTCCTGAAAAAATTGAGAATCTGAAGTCTACGAAACGAAATTTGAGATGCTCCGTAATGATAAGGGTGGGGGAACAGGGCTTCGAAGGAGTAGCATTTTGAACACTTTTTTACTTTTAGAACTGCTAAAAAAAGAAAAAGACACTTGTCTTTTTCCAAGACATGTGTGTTCTTATCTTCTCTTCAATAATAAATAATATTAAAAAAAGAAAAGCAGCAACTCAGCATTCTGGGTGGGGCACGGGCCCAGGGCCCACCTCCTGGTTGCGCTACTGAGACTCCATTAAAGCTATTCGAGACTTAGATGAACCAATGCATCTCGAATTACTTTTCTTTTCCAATATTTATTTTTTAAACCCCTTGATTAAATTTTATTGAGATAACACCTATTACTCTTAACTAAATATCTTCAACAGAATTAATTTCTCCTTTTACGAAATGCATAAGAGACGAGTTTAGTTGTTTTACTATCGGTAACTTTTTATCCTTCACATAAACCTGTCCAGCTGAAACAAAAGCTAATATTTATCTCCCTATTTCACAAGTTTATCTCGTTGCTATCTTTATGTTATGGCCTGCCTAAATTAAATTTTATCTCTAAAAGTAAAAGATCCAGTCTGCTATCTAATCGCGCACGTGAAAGACAAAATGTCCATTTTGAAAAATTACAAGCTCGGAATTCATTGCTCTCGAGCGTTCTTCTTCTTTCTCCGATGGTTACAGGTAGAGAAGATTGGCTGTAATAATTATTTCCCTCTCCACGCAAAAGCTCTCTCCTGCAAGAATTTGCCATAATGTTAGTGTCTGGTGGTTAACTTTTATTGCAGATTTGTGGTCCTCCTTAATGCGTTGTTCTTAACGATGTGTCGCGATTGTTCTAAATTTTTTGGTTGAATCGGTAACTTAGGAAATATTTTGTAAAACTATTAATCAGAATAATTCTTCATTTCCCTGAGGTCATGTAATTTACTTTCTCGATAAAAAAAATATATGTGTTACATAGGTCTTAATTTGTCTGTTACACTCGAAAGTGCTCATAACGAGCACTGATTTAATATATTTTTTAAAACCCTTTGATGGTTATAGTCTGTGAGCCGAAGGCAGAAAAGATGCTTAGAAACATGGTTTCGTTTGCCAACTTCGGGGACTACAAAATGTGATATTTTTCTGAATCCTTAGAGTCTACAGATGAAAAAAACACAATGTTCCCGAAAAAATATTGTCTCATTAGTTTTTTACAGGCCATTAAAGATAGATGGCAAAATATGCGAAAATGGAATTCTAGGGGCGGATAATTACGTTAAATATCATATATATGTGTCCGTCTCTGCCTATATATTTATATGTATATATAGATGGATATATAGATACTGTTTGATATTCTTTTCGGCGACCTTCCTCGAATTCGCGCATGCGTCAGGTCTCAACCGATTTTATGAAACAGGGGGTGATTGTGATAAGAGAGATAAGGAATGAGAAGGGATTTTTCTTTGTTTTGTTTTGTTTTTCGTTACATTCGTATATTTGAGGTATTGATTTGTGTTGGTGTTTTTTTTTTTTTTTTCTCTTCCTTATCATTTCTATAAAAATAAAATAATATCGGAGTACGTGGAAATGCTGCTATCGTGCATTTTCGTAATCAAGCTGTCTCCCTTTTTAAAATAGAATCATTCAACGTTCTTAACAAAAATAGAGAGTTTTTCCGAAATTTCTCGTTTTTTCACAATATACACCTGGAAAATTATTGAAAATTCGACAAATATGTGTAGAAACACTGTTATACGAAGTTTGTTTAGCTTGAATTTTTATTTTAAACCAATTTTTCCCATCATTTCCGCGATTTTTCGAGAAACCCAAAATTTGCTTCCCCCTCCCCCCCACCTTTAGCTCACCTCCCAGGGTCGGGGACTTTCAGTATATTAACTTACTAACTAACCCTAACAATATTCTGTAGTCAAATACTCTCGCATATTCCATGCATTCTATAATGTATTCATTGACTGGATTATATAGGGCCATTAACGAAACAACGAGATTAAGAACAAACGGAAATGTGGATTGATACATTTTTGTGATTTTCTTAGTAACTGAATCACAAAAGACGTGAATTAAGTACATTATGACTTATTAATATATTTTGCAACATAAAATCGTATGAAAAAGAAAAACTAGGGTAGAGAACCTGTTTATTGAAATTTTAAATTGCAAATATTTTGTGCAACAACGCCACCTAGAAACAATTTTTGTTGTGAATGAGCCAACAGGCTAAGGAATATAGTCCCTACTTCAGTTACTAATTAAAACTTAATGAGACAAGGTCTGCTTGGGAACATTGGATTTTTCGATTGAGTAGATCACTATTAGTTGATTTCAAGCAAGTTTCCGTAGTCCCTAAAATTGGTAAACGAACTTGAACGATATCGGTGCTTGGCCCACAGACTATAGGTCCTGTCATGATCTTAATGGTTTCATTTAAAATTTTAAATTACATTTATTAAAGCACATCATACAATATGCATTACTTTTAAAAGCTCAAAATTGACGGAAAAAGTCACGAATCATATTTGGCGACGATTGACGTCGTTCAAAACTTACTTATTCGTGGTAACAAATCAGTCCCTTATATACAAGGGCGGATCCAGAAATATTCCAAGGGAGGGGCGATTGATTTTTTTTTCTTACTTGCCCATTTTTTTCTCCATGCACCCTTGTTAACACATGTTGGTTACAAATGTTTTGGTCTTCCATTTCGAAAAATTTCCAGATCAGAGCTCCGAATCCTCACCCTTTCTTTTAATATCATCAAAAATCAACTAAACTGCCTTTTTTGAACTTCAAAATCTAAGAACCGCTGTGGAAGAGTCCCTCAAGGGAGGGGCGATCGCCCCCATCGCCCCTCCCTTGTATCCGCCCTTGCTTATATATCCTATATGTATTTACACAAGCTATTTCAAATTTTTCCAGGGGAGCGGGGGCAAACACTGCATACACAATGTAAATTGCACCAAAAATGACAAAAACCTTCCCGCTTACATGTAAATTGATTTTTCAAAGCCGGGAAGGAGAGAAATTGACTCCCCCCCTCCCCCAAATGACGGGCCTGTGATTTTATAAGTATTGGTTTTCTGAAAAACAGTAATAGTTAATTTATGTTCTAGAAATAAAGCAGCAACAAAAAATGTCTAAACTGGTTCTTATTTAATCTCTATATCTCCTACACTAACTCCTTTCACGACTGCAAGTTATGTAGCAAAAACAATAAACACTCAATTTTATAAGATTTTATTAACATTTTGAAAAATCAAACGTTATTCAAAATAGCAGCGTAAAAAACTCAATACCGTATTTTTCGCCGTGTAAGACACACCTAATTTTAAATTAAATCCCCCAATTTTAATTAATCTTAAATTTATGCCGTACAAGACGGTGCGTCTTATACGGCAAAAAATACGGTATACAACAATGTCGTTCCACTAAAAGTTGCTCTTTGTGAAACATCGCCAAAAGGAGATATCAAGCCATAAAAAACAGCGACGCGAAACGAAACCGCGCGAACTGGCGCTCTTTGATCAAAAATAAAGAATGAGAATATCTGAAACGCGCCTGGCGGATTGATACAATGTTCGATTTTGATTTTATATTAAGTCACACAGCGAAAAAAGTGAGTGATTCAAAACGTATTAATATATTTTGAAATGTAAAATCGAGTAAAAAAGTAAAATTATGGTTGAAAAACTGTTTATTAAAATTTTAGATTGCAAATATTTTGTGCAATAGCGCCACCTAGGGACAACGTCTCTAGTGAAAGAGTGACCAGGCCAAGGAAAAGAGTTCGTGTTTCAATTACTAATTAAAACTTAATGAGACAAGTTCCGCTTGGGAACATTGGATTTTTCGATTGAGTACATCAATATTAATAGATTTCAAGCAAGTTTTCGTAGTCCCTAAGATTGGTAAACGAACCTGAACGATATTTGCACTTGGCCCACAGACTATTATGAACGAGTTCAGCTCGCAATCGAATCGTGCTTCATAATGCGCGCTAACGAGTTCCGCTCGGGAGCAAGATTTTGACCGAAATGGTTAGTAACGAGCACTACTCGCGTAGTGAAATTTTTCCCCAATGCGCGCTGACTAGCTGACTTCATTCACCATTATTATTCTGCACTGATGTACTGTACTAGAAAAACTTTAAGAAATTTTTAAAACGCGCGAGGCGAGCTATCTACGGCATCGCCAGAGAAAAGTGACATTTTTTACTCCTCATGCTGCGCAAATTAAGTAAACGGAAACTGCTCATTTCCATAACCGTCAAAGGGTTAAATAAAAGCAGGGACGGGTGCAAGGGAGCTATCGCCCTTCCCTTGGAGCAGTCTTCATCAGTAATTTTTCGATATTAGAGTTCCAAACATGCAATTTTATACGAGTTTTCGTGAAGTTGGGGGATGAAGGTTTGGGGCTCTCCCCCGGAAATGTTTCGAAATTGAAGTCCAAATCTTTTGTGATCAATATTTGCAGACCACTTGCGTGGTAAAAAATATGTGAGAAAAATCAATCGCCCCTCCTTTAATTCCAAAAATTTCTCTTTTGAGTTCTGTCTCAGCTTTTCCTTCATCAGAAACATTTTTTTTAACATTCTGGAGTTCACCGAAAGTTAGTGTTGAGTCATCTATCTGGAGAGCAAATAATGACAATTGCTTTTTTTCTTACTTGGGGAGTAGAGAAGCCTTTGAAAATTATATATTTATTGACATCAATATTATCATCTCGGAGATAGACTTCTAAGAATATTGTGGCTGAAATTGAGGCTAATGAAGATTGGTAGATTTCATGGATTCGATTCCTGCTGGCGGGGTGCTCACAGGCAATTTTTTTTTTTTTGGGGGGGGGGGTTGATTTTTAAAACTAATTGTTTATTTATTTAAATTGTTTATTAATTTATATTTTAATTTAAATTACTCATATTTATTAATTTATTTTTTAATTTAAATTACTCACTGATTTTTTTTAAATAAAAAATCATTCATTAATTTATTTTTTAATTTAAATTACTCACTGATTTTTTTAAAATAAAAAATCATTCATTAATTTATTCTTTTAATTTAAATTGTTTCTTTTATTTCTTTATTATTATTATTTATTTATTTATTTCGTGTGTGTAATTGGAATATCTGGAAGAGAAAAAGCAATTCTACTCTGCGCATAATTAGTACTTTTAAAGCATTAATAAAAAAAAGTTATAATTTAAAAAAATATATTATTATTTTTTTTTAAAAATAATTAAATAATATTTAAAAAAATAAATGAATAAAAAAGAGGGGTAAAAATAAAGATAAAAAGCACAAGATGGTTTTGAACATTTGGGGGGGGCGGGGGGATTTGCGCCATTGAGTTTGGGGGGGATGGGCACCCCTGCCTGCTGATATCCTGGGTGTGATTTCCTTATTCTTTGTGCCGTAAATCTTGTGTTGTCTTGTTGGTCGATAAACTTTGAAAAACTATTTTTATTACCGGGATATAAGCCACCCTGTGAGGTTAAGCATAAATCTTCAAATGTACACAGAAACAAACAAAACTCTTCCAACATTGCGCTTTTCTAAGCCATATTATAAGAGATAGATATTTTGTGATGTTGCTAAGTACAAAAGAGAGTTTTAAAACATCTAGGAATTTCATTTTATTGCATCAAAGTTGCACTACTTTTATTAAAATAGTTTATGTTGCAGCTCATTTCTGCTGTCTCTCAAAATGACACTATAACGGCAGTATAACTTATGACCAGGCTAATAGTTCGTTTTATAATAAATTAATTTAATAATTGAAGGGGCAAGTGGATAAAGGTGATATGTGACAATTTTGGAAAAGCACGCTTTTTACCATGGGTGAAGGTAAAAAGGTGACAAAAATTTTTTTGAAAGCTTTTTCTAGAAATTTTAAAAAATGTCCCATACAGTCGACGCTTGATATAAAGACCATCTCTGTTCCGAAGAAATAGGTCTTTATAACGGGTGGTCGCAAAAACAGGTAGAATTTTTGTGTTTCGGGAATCAAGTTGGGGCTTTTCCCACTGGTCTTTATAATAGCATGGTCTTTATAACGTGTGGTCGTTATAACGAGCGTCGACTGTATTACCTTTATTCACTTGCCCTTCAATTGTGTTTGTGAGTTAACCCAATTAACCACACACTAATTTGAATTTGTGTAAATCGGCGAAATTCAAATGTCACATATCACTTTTTTGATAACTATACACTAGTTCAGACGTTCAGAGCTGCTTTCATTGTGTTTTATACCCACAAATACAATAAGCCAGGGGTTCCCAAGCTTTTTTGTGCTGTGGACTCCTTTGCGTAGTTTTCGAATTTCTCATGGGCCCACTTCCTTGAGGTAGTTCCTAAACTAATCAGGAATCGTAATAATATATCTCAGGCATTCTAAAACCGAGAATTAAATCAGTTAAGTTACGTTCTAAAACAACCTGATGATAAACTTTGTAAAAGATTTAGTTTGGCAGTTTTACTGCAGAGTAAAAAAAAATATTTTCAAGTGAAATGAAAACAGATGAAGAGAAAAACGTAAGGGCCCTGCTCCACATTAACGTAAAGCAGAAAAATAAAGCAGAAACGTAAAATTACATAGTGTTCCTATGGAAAGCACCCGGATTTTCGGTTTCGGTCACGTTTTCTGCTGATGTGGAGCAGGGCCTTACATTTTTATGCATACTTTCATAAAAATAATGACACAAAACTTCAATCAGCTAATATTCGTAGATAGAAGAGGTGTACAAGGAAAAAAAACCGAGACTTTTAAGTGGGGCAGAGTGAGTTTCGTGCATCAACAAAAGGACCCTATTTGCATCTTGTGGACCCCCATCTTTTTCTGTCCTTCACGTGGACTCCTCCCAAACTCCAGGGGACCCCTGGGGGTCCCTGTGGATTACTTTGGGAACTACTGCAATAAGCCTGTTAAAATATCAATAGTGCAGTTTAGAATAAAGGAAATGTCGCTCAAAGTTACTCTGAACGACTGAAATACTGTTCTGAACCATTAAAAGTATCTTCAAACATTTCGTTATTAACACCAAAGCTCATCGTCAATCCTAATGTATCTAATGGCGATCTTAAATTCAAATGAAAACGCACTTTAAAATCCATTTTTCATATCCCTAATTGATATTGCTTTTAAAAAAGCGTGATTAAGTTTTCATACCGGCCACTTATATGCACACGCTCCGGCATGTGGTTTTCACGTAAATTTTCCCGCCGCAGAGAAAAAAGGAAAAAGAAAATTCGTATCATTCCTATGGTTGCAAATGTGCTTCTTCTTATCTTATGCAAATTTTTCTTCAATAAAAAGCCAAGGCACGCCTATTATTTCTGAACATTTCTATTCGAAATTCCAGACAGCCGTCTGTTATTTAATGAGATTTAGTCTGGCTTTTCGGAGAGTGGGAATGGCAACACAGTCTGCGTTATCCGATGCAGAGGGCGAAGAAAGAATGGAACGGACCGTGCGAATGCAGTGGCACGATATTAGATTGCAATTAGGTTTTTGTAATGGCCCTGCCTCTCTCTGCGTTGTCTGATATTGGGGCTGGTGGTTTAGCGCGGGTAGCGTGTGCTGATTAAATGATGGAAGGCATCTGATATTTTCTTTCGTAATTTCTTCAGACGGAAGATAAAATGTTACTTCATGTGCATTTCACAGCTGGAATGCCGCAATAAAATGGCGGGGAAGACATTAGAAGAATTTTTTACAATTTGTCTCCAATGCAACGTCTAACTACTTCGTTACACGAATACCAATAAAACGACGACGCAGTTTCCTTAAGCCGACTATTATAGTGAGTTAAAAAAAGAGAACGAAACTACAAGAACGTGTTTGTGCAACCTTACAAATCACTCACTCATAGTGTAACACTACGAAATTTCTCAGTAAGTCCCGGTTTTCGTACAAAGTCCCGGTGTCCCAGTCGGTTCACTTTACGTCCAGGTTAGGGACAAACGAATTAGATGACAAAAAAAGAAAGAAAAAAACCTAAAATAAGTGAATTTAAAAAAAATCCAAAAAGCTCAAAATTCAAATTTTTTGTCTCAAAATGGCCATTTTCTTTCAATTTTGAATAGATGGAGCAATAGAGATAAGCCTTTAAGCATACAAATTAGGGATGGACCGGATAGTGATTTTGTCGGATACCGGATATCGGATATCCGGTGGCTCATCACACGCCGGATACCGGATATCCGGCCGGATATCCTGCGGATATCCGGCATTGCAATTACATTGCATGTTTGCTTATTTTTATGTAATGCAGCTTCAAAACAATAAATCAAAGTTGTTTCTCGCATAATTTCTTTAAGAACATGCTAAATACATTTAAATTAATTTTTAAAGCCTCTATTTTATTTGTACAGGAGTAGCGCTACATATGAAATGAAACACTATCATATTGTGATTTCTTTCTAAATTATGTATTTTTATCAAAATAGACGAAACTTTAAAAGATTGAATTAAATATTTCTGTGTACTCAAAGTTTAAACTTTTAATTATTCTTAGTTTAAATTTTAAAGCTTTTGTTTCAATATCATTTCAATAGGTTTCTACGTAAATGATACAGTTATTCAATATTTCACCAATATTTAAAAAAAAAAGAAAGAAACAAAGAAAGAAAAAAGGAAAAAAAAACTAAGCTCAGATAAACGTTTTTTTTTTTTTTTTTCAAATTGATACATATTTTATTAGAATTTTATGAATTTAAACTTCATTACAAAGTAACACATTTTCTTATTTCTAATTTTGCAATAATATAAAGCAAAATTTTGCTTTGAAATTCTTTTTTTTAAAGAATAATATGCATGTAATTTTTCTAACATACAAGTTAAAGAAGAAAATATTAAAACATGACCAGTGTGTTAAATAATAATAATAATAATAAAGTTTAATCAGTTAAAAATTTTATATAACTCCAAAGAAACAAAGGAACATGTTTTCTGAAGATTCAAATCAGCAGTTTAAATATACTTTTTAAGAGGTATGCTAAAGCTGTTCACTTTTTAAAAAACAAATGAGTAAACTTTACTTAAATAATCAACTTGAAATTTTACTTTAGTTCCAAAAAATTAAGATACACATTCTTAAAAGTGGCAAATTATCATTTTAAATACATTAAGGGTCATGCTAAACATATTCACTTTTTTAAAAACAAATTAATAAACTAATTCTTAAACGATCACCTCGAAATTCAACTTCATTTTGAAAAAATAAAGATACATTCCGAGATGCAAATGTTATATTTATGGGTTATTCCAGCCAAAATGGTACAAATCATGTCTGAAATTGTCGAGTTAAGTTTATCAAATGAAGTAATTTTCGCCAACTAATCATTGTTTTAAAAATTATTCTCTGTTTATTTGTGCATAATAAAGTGTAAATGGCTTGTATATATGAGTCATTCATTAAGGGTTTTGAATAGTTCGACCACTTTGTGTAACAGAGGAGACAAATGAGGTTTGAAAAATATATTTCTAATCGTAAAGAAAAGTTAATTACAGAACAAGTATAAAATGAACTAAGCATCCTAAAACTAATTCTGTCTGCAATTTCAAGAAAAAATATTTTTTGCACTTCATGTAATGCATCCGACTGTAACCAGACAGTGGACATCCCACAGTGCAAATTAACTATCATCAGCAAAGAATTTTAGGCTTATCTTAGTTACTGATTATACAGGGTGTCCACTCCAATCGTGGACCAATAGCTAATTTCTAAACCGTTAGAGATAAGCATATAGTTTATTTAGGAAAAAATCTCCAAATTACGAAAGGAATTTTGGGTCGATTCAATGTTTTTCAAAAAATCAAATTTTGAAAGAGTTACGAAATTTAAATTTTTATACAGCCCCCCAGTCCTATCAATCATATTTAGTAAAACATTCTTGACACTGTAACGTTTAAAACTAAAAAAAAATCACTCTTCTACCACAAAAATTGACCGAGTTATGACGTTTTGAAAAATCAAGATTTTGCATTGATTGCATGACGTCCTCGAGAGCGATCCTCGATGACGTCATGAAATCAATGCAAAATCTTGATTTTTCAAAACGTCATAACTCGGTCAATTTTTGTGGTAGAAGAGTGATTTTTTTTTAGTTTTAAACGTTACAGTGTCAGAATGTTTTACTAAATATGATTGATAGGACTGGGGGGCTGTATAAAAATTTAAATTTCGTAACTCTTTCAAAATTTGATTTTTTGAAAAACATTGAATAGACCCAAAATTCCTTTCGTAATTTGGAGATTTTTTCCTAAATAAACTATATGCTTATCTCTAACGGTTTAGAAATTAGCTATTGGTCCACGATTGGAGTGGACACCCTGTATAATTCAATGTATCAAAGTAATCAAAGCAGATACATTACTTGTACTTATTAAAAAAAAATATCACATTGAATGCGATTGCTTATTTTATTTCTGAAAGGCTTGTAACAGAGTGGACAGTTTGAAACATAAAAAAAATCTAGGAACAAAGATAAATAGGTGTTTTTCCAAGATTTTTTTGTTTACATACATAAAAAATCAGCAGAAAGGGTGTCAGAAGCATTTTTTGTGCTGTGCATTGCAAATGATTTTGTTGTTGCATTTCAGCTTAATCTTAAATTGCATTTTAAGTCCTAGCAATTTGAAGCTGGGGCAGATCATTTTTTCCTTCTTTTGCCAAAGATTTTTTTTTTTTTTTTTGGGGGGGGGGGGTCCTTTATAAATGGCTTATGCCTAAATAAGTAATACTTGGTTACACACAATTAGATGGAGAACAAATAAAAAAAATATAATTAATTGGTGGTAAACATTAAAATTAATTCCCAAAATTCTGAAGTATCGGGACTGATTTGTACCATTTTCGCTGAAATGACCGATATATTATCATTATTATTTAAAATTATTCTAAACATGTTCACTTTAAAAAATAAATTAATAAACTTATATCTAAATAATTAACTTAAAGTTTTACTTAAATTCTAAAAGACAAAATACACTTTCTAATGATGCAAATTAACATCTTAAATACAGTCAAGTCTCAATAGCTCATAGTCCAAGGGACCGGCTAAAAACTTAGAGTTATTGATAGTTCGAGTTACAAGCAGTTCCTACCGTCTTTTCAAGAATTTGGGACCAAATGAAAACTTTGAAATGAAGGTATATTTGAGTTTATAAAGCTTTGAGTTATCGAAACTCGATTGAATGTTATTGAGGGTCATGCTCAACATGTTCTCGAGGAGTTACGGAGTGGCGTGACAGACGTGAAAAGATTCTAATAGCAGAGAAATACCTTTTCTGAAAGGAAGGTATTACAAAAAGAAAGAACGAAACAAAGTGCAAAATTCAAAATTTCTTTACACACATTTAAACTCTTTCAAAAAAAAAAAAAAAAGCATGGTTTTAAGTTGCGACGATTCATGGGGACAGATGTTTTCATTATCTAAAAGAAAACTTTCGTCAATGTTACATAGGTTATTTAGTGTATGTTATTTTCAATTATAATAAAGCAATAATAGTGGCAAAGTAAAAAATATCTAATTACAACATCATTGGGTGTTAATAGATCGCAATTTTTGTTAGAAGCACAAAAACTAAAAATAAAAGAATTCAATAAATAAAATAATTTGAGAATTTATATTAAAAGCTACTGCGATTAATTTTTATGAACTAACGATATGATCGTAAGTTTTTTTCAAACTTTTGTCGCACATTAATCCTTGAAGGTTTGTAGCCTTTTCTTTCTAATACAAAAATATTTTAAAATATTTTATAAAAAATATTGTTAATAAAAAAAATATAAAAAAATATTTTAACTAAATATTTTAACTAACGTTCAAAAATATTTTAACTAAATATAATTTTAACTAACGTTTAAAAATATTTTAACTAAAATATTTTTGAAAAGCTGAAGACAATCATATTTTATCTGGCAATTGTGAAAAATGAAATATGCAGAATGCTTCCATGTCCAGTACACAGTCGGAGGAATAACACAATTTTTGTTTTAGAAGCAAAAATTGGTAAAAAGGAAAGATGAAAAGTAATTACATCATCTAAAAGGTTTATCAAACAATGAAATTTTTAACTAAGATTTTTATAAAAAAGAAAATATTTAATTAGGTCCTCACATCATACCGGATAACCCTCACATCAAATCCGGATATTCCCCACATCAATACCGGATACTTAGCCGGATATCCTGCAAAAATCTTCCGGATATCCGTATCCGGAGCGGTCAGCCGGATCGGATATCCGGAAGTACCGGATACTTTAAATATCAACCGGATAGGCCGGATACCGGATAGTTACCGGATATCCGGTCCATCCCTAATACAAATCGATAAAATTTAACACATTGAAATATGAGTATTTTCCAACAAAGATTACGATTAACAATGAATTATCAATTTAAGGCTTACCTGTTTCATTTTAGCATGAAATAAGTTAAACATAATACAATACCGGGCAACGCCGGGTAATAATATAGTATATATATATATATATATATATATATATATAAATGGATGTATGTATATATTTGTTTGTATGTTTGTTCCTTATACAAATTCAGTTTTCGTCGGATTTTCATCAAACGTGGCACAAAGGTTTCTTGATGCACTAGAATTCACATAGACGGAGTTTTGAAACTTAAAAAAAATCCTAAAAGCTCAAAATTCAAACTTTTTGTCTCAAAATGGCCATTTTCTTTCAATTTTGAATAGATAGAGTAATGGGGATAAGCCTTTAAGCATACTAATTGATAAAATTTAGCACATTGAAATATGAGTGTCGTGACGCAATGAATCATCGATTTAAGGCTCACCTATTTCATTTTAGCATGAAATAAGTTAAACATAATGCAATACCGGGCAACGCCGGTTAATAAGCTAGTTTATAAATAAATATTATGAATTTATGACCATTGTTGCAAGGAAATTGTTTTTGTCACCTCAAGTAGTTAGTTTTCAGTTGTTTCATTATGACATTCTACAACATCTAACTTGTTGTAAAGTGAAGATTTTTATTCTCCAGTGTTAATTTACTCATTAAGGCTATCTATATACGTTTAGTTAAAACTTAATCTACTATGTCGGGTGTTACCGCTCAATCAATGGTGATGTTAAAAAGCGAATTTTAAAAAATACTGAAAATTTTATGTAAATTAGTTGTTTGTAAACTATTCTTAAGACTTTGTAGTTATATTTCGATATAAATGCTGATTTTTTCTGCGTGATATTTGACTACTTGTTCATGCTTTCCCTCAAATGAGCGGTATTCTCCGACTGTCCCCTACCACTAGTAGAATTATTCGTTTCTCTGCCAGTTGAACAACAGGAGTCCTCCTGCATGACTTTTTTTTCTTTCACCTGGTGTTTCTTTTAATTTCAATTCAGTACATTGTTCAGCAGTTCAAAAGTTACGCTTATTTTCACCACACGGGTGGCTGGCATAAAAAAGACATAAAAAGGAAGCACAGAGCAAGCATCTGTAGCTAATTAAACGTTAAGACGTTTTTATGACCCGAAACTTCGACTTAATATTCTAGGGTGGTCCACAGTCCGAGATTTGCATTTATATAGAATTTTCCACGACTCTCAGAATAAGATGTTAAGAACCGGTAAAATATTATTTTACGACTCAAAACCCAATCTCCAATTTGTCAGTGAAAATTTTTTCTCTGTGATTCGCAAAAGTGACACTACACGAAAAGCAGCAATTAATCTTTCACTTTTCGCATAAATCAAGCTGAGTACATGCATTTTATTTTAGTGCAAAGTACAAACAGAAAAAAATCAGTGCAGAAGAATTGACACCAGTCAAATTGAGGTTCACTTGACTGGTGTCAGTGAACCATCATCTTTTTGCACTGATGATGGGGCTTCATTTATAATAGCCCCGAAATAGCTATTCAGAGTTTTCTAACTCTTTTTAATCCTTTTATTTGTACTTGTAGACACGTTGTCTTACATTTTTAACTTCATTAATTGTACAAAGTTTTCGACTGCTTTTCTTACAGAAGAAGTTGTATCTTTTGTTTCTGTCTCTTACAACGAACACAATTAAAGAACGAGAAATGATATTGGGGGTAAAATGCTGTCCGGGATTCTGGGGTGCTCCCTTTTGCATGAAACTTTACGAAACATTTTAGCAATAAATTTTAATTTAAAGAAAATGGGAAAAGGTGCACAAAAGTGGAGGCGGTGGGTTCCGGGTTCGAATCCAGGCTCGGGCATTCATGTACTGTCTCTCTCCTCTGTCATTTCTTTGCGTGAATGTTCTGTGAATGGTTGCCTACCCCATATACACGTGTCCTTATGGCATGTGTGTTCTGTGGAAGTCCGACTGACTTCACACCAAATGACAGTACAGTTGGAAAAGTGAAGCAGCGCACCCCAAATTGCCAGCCTATACTAGACAGCAATTTAACTTAACACTGAACGTCACTACGAGCGGAGCCAATAAGAGCTCTCAAGCAGTCAGCGATCTCCTCTAATTCACCAAGTAGGCTGTGACGTTTTGTCTAGCTCGTTTTTCATAGGCTAATGTCACGCTGACGTCACGATGTTTTTGTCAAGAAACATTGCAGTGTATAGGTGGCACAAGACAACAACAGCAGAGTGACCAATAGGACTGCCGGAAAGTCTCACGAAGGTTGCGTTGCTAACTACTGTCCGTCCGTGAAAACCGCGCCTAGCACTCGGGAACCATTTCACTTAAAAAAGGGGTGATGGGTCGTGAAAAGAAACTTTCCAATTTGAAACTTGCATTTGCTATCTTTTTGACACAATCAAATAAACTATGTATTTGAAATTAGCATCGTTCCACTTTGTTTCATACGGTTCAAAATGCTCTTTATTATTCTTCCCCTTACTGTTATCTAACCTATCACCCCTATTTTGTAAGATTAGAGAAGACCTGACGCATGCGTAAATACACGGAAGGTTTTACCTAACAAAATCAGACAGTAGCTGGCACAACACAACAACAACAGCAGAGTGACCTGACGGAAAATCGTATAAAGTTGCCTTGCTAACTACCGAAACTTACTGGAAAACGGGAACATAAGACCCCTACCATCAGATTCAGCGCCCTCGATATCTGTAAGAATCACGTTTCGAATGTTTTTCTGGAAAAACAAGTTCATACCGTCTCTTTGCAATTTTTAGGTGAAAGACCTGAGAGTTTGTTTGTCTTCAAGCACCATAAAGGTGCCCGATTCGAAAATAATCACTGATAAACAATTTTAGATCTTCGTCCGAAGCCAGATTGATTGACTGGGTGTCTTTTTCCAGACACTCATTGTTCATTTCGCTCTTAAATTTCTAATTTATTTCCGATTCCCTCAGACTCTCTCGTCTTTTATAACAGTCCAAGGGCGAAAACATATCAAAGTAAAACCGTAAATCTGGCGGCTCCGTAACTGGAACCGTAACCAGGAATACAGACACATCACAGACTGACCAGGCCCCGACAAGGTTAAAGGGTTAAAAATCTGTTCGGGACGAAAACAACAGCATTTTGAGGTTGCTTTTTATGTAACTTAATGCCAGCAAGAATAAAACGTTCTGCTTACAAATTCGTTAGCTTTCGGAGACTCATTGCTTCTTGCACACAAATAGTCGTAACTCTTTGGGCACAGTTTTTTTTTCCCTCCCTTCTTTTCCGGTCGGTCCCAAACTCCGATTTTTTGCCTTCACGCCTACTTCCTAGAATCGCAATAAATGTCAAACAGCTCTGTGTTTTTCGTGCTGCTTGTTTGTGATCATTATCCTGTTTTTGAAGTTTTTATTCGAGTTTCAACGTTTTGGAGCTCGTACGCAATTAACATCTTTTAGTTCGGTACATAGCTCATTGAATTACAAATACAGTGAACTCTCACTTATACGCCCGCCACCTCATTTATGCGCCTTTTTCATTTATGCGACGATTTTTAATGATCCCAGCACATTCCATAGCGAAATAATGATAGTATCATTCGTTTATGCGTCGCTCTAAAGATAAATATTTCACTTATGCGCCGAATTTTCCGTGAAATGTTAAAAAATATATTTATTTTCTTTAAAAAATAAGCATTTTTCTTCACTTTTCTCTTTAATCTTTCGCCTTTATTGCTCACCGGAGGCATTTTTTCCGCATGAACTAGAGTTCGGAGAGGGACAATTACCTATTATGAATCGTTTTAACGGGAACAGTTTGTAATTAGGTATGTTACAATTTTGTTTTCTCTTTAACATTGTAGTTACGTTACACTAATTGGCAAACAGTAGTAATATGTACCTGCTCTGTAGAAACATTCTTATTCATTCTCTCATTAGAACCTATGTTGTGTTTTAGTCCTTTAAATAAGCTTGTTCACTTATACGTCTCTCTCACTAATGCGCCTTTTCTGTTGGTCCCTTGGGCCGGCGTATAAGTGAGAGTTCACTCTAACTGATTTCCTTTGATTCCTGTGGGACACTTGTTTAATTCGGATTTTATGAGTTGAAACTCGGATGTTCCACATCATGGCTTAGAACAGCGTTTCTTGATCTGTTTTGTCCCACAGGTAGGTAAAATTTTGAAAAACTTTCTCAAACTTTTTGCTCTTTCTTACGATATTGTAATCATGATGATGGTGATGATGATGGTGGTAGTGTTGATGATAATAACAACAGCAGACCAATTTTAAGTGCCAAACAAATTATTTCAGAGTTTATAGGAAAATTCATTGTTAGGTGGCTTCTTAAAGATTCTTGTTCTGAAATAACTAGTCGCTGAAAACTGTTCATTGCTAATGAACAAGAATTTGTTAAAATTACAAATAGGTGCATTATTAAAGAGCTAGAATAATCTTATGGCAACATAAGAGAAGAATCCTGGTTCAATTCTGATGAAAAGCCCTGTTATATAGTGAACTTTTCTATACGAAAGGTTATGACAGATAAAAACAAAAACTTGCCGAAGCAGTTCCTGTTTTTCTTCTTATTATTATTTTTTCGATCGTATATTGGAAGTATCACAAAAGACTGGAAGAGTCTGTAAAATTTTTGACAGTTGGAGCATTTTCCCCAAAAAGTCTAAAAGCGTAGAGACAAGAGAGCAGTATTGTTATACATGTTATTAAAATCTCTCAAGATACTACTCTGCCTGTCCTAAGCAACAGCTTTTGGGCATAATCAGGAAACAAACTGATCTTACAACGTGGAAAGACCTGGACTTAAATTGCTTGACAGCAGAGGAAGCAGACTTCGAGAATAATGGTGTTAGCTTTATTTTCCTGGTATGCTCTTATTCAGCGATTTGGTGTTTAGAAACTTTGGGGGAGGAATGGAGTTATGGATTCTGCATGACTTTTGTCTGTTTATAATATTCACCGAAAAACAGGTGAAAACATTCCAACCATCCACGCACAATCTGGACCAAATTACTGAAGTATATTAACATTTTGCACTAAAAAAGCAAGTCATCGTGTTTTTATGAAATATTGGGAAAAATTTGGTATATCATCCGAACTGGAATACGTAGAACAAATTCGTAAATCAAGCTTAAAAATATGTAGTGGTAATTCGAAAAGGGTCATTCTGTAAATTTTTAGATGAGCTAAGATTATAGTTGCATCCTGATGTGAAGAATATTGACTTTGAGAAGTTGCCACCTTCTAGTGCAAGGAGTGCCACGGGCATTAATTGAGATAATATTTTTGAACATTGTACCTTTAGCACCAGAGGGTGGTAAAGGCGGTTCTGCGAATATTTTGTCAGAGTAGAAATATCATAATCAATAACAGCATCGGAACTGTAAAAAGGGATCAAGTAGTTCTCCTAAAATGCTACAACACGTCTGAATTTTCATATTTCTTCTCGTTCACATCTATTTTTACTAAATTTAAATTTTCCTTGCTATCGCTTGGACAGCAGGACTTTTTACTGGTTTGTAATACAGTTGTATCTTTTAGCATGCAAGAAGCGGTAAATTAGTATTATCTTGTAAAAATAAAAGGGTTAATACCATTTTTATGGCCGCCATCTTTGATGACGTCATAACAGGAAAATGCACCAGTTGATGAATGTCCACCCGAGTCTAAAATAATTTATAGGACACCCACTAAACATTTTTGAAAATAAATTCTTCCTATTTAAATTTCCTACAGAAGTGATGGGCATTTATATAGCATTTATGAGAGCGAACGGCCGCCATCTTTGATGACGTCATAGCAGAAAAACGCACCAGGTGGCGAATGTCCTCTTGAGTCCAAAATACTTCCTGGGGCACCTACTAAACATTTTTGAAAAAAAAAATTGTCCGTACTCAAACATTCCTACAGAAGTGCTGTCAGATTCTGGACTATTTGTATCCACGGATTGTTAACCATGCAGAGGGGCACCACATTCATATCTTTTAGAACATTTGATTAAAGAAAAAAAGAAGCCCTCAAGTTATTTTCTGTCGCTGTTCTACGTTTTATTCCGAAAAAAAGATGGCAACACTGTGCACAGATCAATGCACAACCATAATCCAATGATTCTAAAGAGACTGTTTGGAATCTACTCTCGAATGCCCATTTAAAGTCGTTAAAATTTCTCGTCTTGTCTTGTATTATTCTATGTAATGTAATAAATTATAACACCTTGTGATATGAAAATAAAATCTGGAATTTTAAACATTTACAAAATTTACTTTTTATAGTTCAAAAAATTGTATAACCTTTGTTTACTAAAATTCTTTTGCATTTAATTTCTGACATAACTCAAAATGAGCCCACGGGATAACTATGAAGCACAGATTAATTTTTAGACAACTGCAGAAGTTTTTCTTTTCTCCTTTATGCCGATAGATGCAATAACACTAATAAACTGCAAGTGGACAGTTAAAAAGGCGAGTAATAGTTACTGTGAAAGACTGTACGTTAGCGTTACTGTGTGGCATTCTGTTCTCCCATCCCTTGCTTGCTTACAGAACTTATTCTAAAGCATTGTATAAAACTGTCCTCTCTCCCAGAACATATCTTCAATCATCTAGTTACATTGTTCACAAATCTCGCAGAAACCAAGACCGAATAAAAAGAACAATTCCCAGTTTTAGTGCAGAAAAAGCGCTATTCATGCAAAATAATTTGTAATTAAGTAACTAAATCGTAATTCGAGAAAGATCGAAAAGTCGAGGCGGGAAAGTTCATTCATCCCACCACTTGGCAGATCCCTTTTTTCTTTATGAAGTACATGTTGACTACCTCCCAGATTCGCAGCTGACGAAAAAAGATTCCCAAGACGGTTGCCAACAGCTGTTTCGAATTTTTAAGAAGCTGCACGACGGCACAGGATTGCGCGTTTAACATAATCAACGCCATTTTTTTCTGAGCACAGATTCAAAATTGCAAAGAATGTTTTGTTTAATGCAAACAGACCGTTGTTGTTGTTGTTGTTGTTGTCTAACGCCAGCTATACTTGAATGCAACCTTTCTTGACTATAGAGAAATAAGCTGAGACCAAACAAAGGAAGTAGTTCCTTGCGCCGTGTCCGCATTTCGGGTGAAATTAGATCCTTCCCTTTAGAAAACGGATTAGAGTGTTTCATCTACGCATATGTAGCTATTTTTTGTCATAATATTCATAATTTTCTTTATGTTTTCAATTTTACGAACGGAGTAGTGAGGCAGCGTAACCCATTTGAATCGAACGCGCCAGCCAATAAGAGTTCACGCACAGTTGGCGATCTCCTCTAATTCGCCAAGAAGGTTTCTGTTAACTCCGTTTTTCTTCCGCGCCTAGTGATTTCAGTGTCAACTTAAGTTGCTGTCGAGTATAGGCTGGCAAGTTGGGATGCGTTGCTTCATATTTCCGTACTTTGTAGTGAAGTCCGAGACTTCCACAGCACACACATAACATAGGGACCCGTTTATTCTCTGCAAAAAATGAACTGTTGTTTTTACAGTTTAATACTGACAGCCGAGGTTCCAATTTAAAACTGTAAAATGTACAGTAATAAACTAAAACTAGCAATTTTATAGTTTCTTACTCTAAAGCTAGATATTTTACAGTTTATTGCCGCAAAATTTAGCCGCATTATACTGTAAAAAAACAGTATAGGGTCCTTCCACGAAAATGTCAACCTGAAGGCCAAATTTTGAAATTTAAGTAATACCAAGGTACTCTATACCATTTTAAAGATAACTTTCTGAACTTTCGAATCTGGCAACAGCTTTTAAAAGCTGAATCCGTCACGCAAAATGGTCACCGCTTGAAGTTCTTGTTGGAAAACTTGTAATTATAGCCTTTAAATCATTCTAGAAGTATATCTTTTAACTTTTTAAGTATACATTTCCTAATTATACTACTTTATATGATTGTTACTATGGTTTCAAACTTTAAGTTTCAGTAATTTGTTTCGTGGAATTATTTTTTTTTGTTAGGTAAGCCTAATTTGAAATATGTGTTTAAGAGCCAGTACGTTCATCACAAAACTTCTTTTTTTTTCTTTCATACTTTTTCTGCGACAACAATGTAAATAATTTTGGTTTATTCTCTTTACTAGAGCTGCTAGAAATACATTTTAAGTGTTTAATTTTAATTACAATACTTAATGCATCCATTATTAACGTGACGAACTTAACAAATTACTTTTGACGAACTTAGTCACTTGCAACAAACACAACATTTCTCGAATAATTAGTTCAATAAAAAATAACTAAAATCGACTATTTTGAAGACTTTCCTGTTTTTTGCATTTTAAAGTATAATATTTCGTAGTCTGTACAATCATTGGTCTTATTTTTCAGAACTTAACTGAGGAATTTTCTTAAATGGTTATATTATGGCAAAAACTGCAGCTCAAAGAAAGAGGGAGAGTAGAGCGAGAATGTCAAATAAACAAAAGGAAAATGAAAATAAACAAGCTGCAGAACGCATGCGAAGATTACGACGAAGTAAATATAACGATAAAAAAATTAAAAAGAAGGAGAAAGATGCATCGAAAATAAGAATGCGAAAGTTTAGAGCAAAACGCAATAAAACTAGTAAATTAACTCCTGTAGAAGATCAAAAAATTGTAACTTCACCGTTTTCGTCTCGACAAGTCTATGGAAAAGCCATGAAAAGAGCAATGAATGCTCTTCCAAACAGTCCTCGAAAAAGGCAGGCCCTAATATGCGATCTGGCAGAAAAACACAGAATTTCTGTGTCAGTAACACAAAAACCTCAAGTTCATGGGTCAAGTCTTCCTGTTGAAATAATTTGCAAAATCAAAAGTTTTTATAAGGAAGATCACATTTCGGGGTTTTTTCCTGAAAAAAAAGATGTTGTGACTGTATGTGACAAAATAACAGGGGCAAAAAGTAAATTACCAAAGCGTTTATTAATGTTTAATTTGCATGAGGGCGTATTTCATATTTTTGGAGGAAAACCCGTCTTTAAAAGTTGGGATATCAAAATTTTGTGAGTTAAGACCGGAAGATGTGTTGCTCATTTCATCTAAAGATCAAGAAGTATGCTGTTGCGTTTACTGTGAAAACTTAGAAATGCTAATTAAAGCATGTCCATGGAAACTTGAAATAAAAACAATAAAAGAGTTAATATCTTTAATAGTATGCGACATCAAGGTTCATTTCTGTTACTCAATGGAATGGAGGAAAATAAGAAATTAAAAACCTTAACAAGATTCAAGTAACAATTACTTTGCAAGCTCAAATTTTAAAGATACTGGAACATTTCTACAACATATTTAGGCAAGCTAAGGAGCTAAAGGAACAGAAAAAAAAATTGAAAACGAAAGAAATAATTCTACAAACTGACTTTGCCGAAAATTATTACATAAAACACCAATCTGAAATGATGCAGGCACATTGGAACAATAGCAGTGATTTGTCAGCTACAATCTACACCGCGGTAATATGCTACCGAAAGGAAACTAGTGATTTAATTCAAAATCAATGCTACGCAATAATTTCAGATGCTAAAAAACATTCAGCACATGAAGTTAATATATTTAATTCTGCAATTGTAACCGATTTTGAGCAATCTATTTCAACTGTAATAAAGTCTGTAAGAATCTGGAGTGATGGTGCTGCTGCGCATTTCAAAAATCGATATTCTATGATCACTTTGTCAAAATAAAAAATTTATCGTCAGTGGAATTTCTTCGAATCCTACCATGGAAAAGGTGCCCATGATGGTGTAGGTAGCACCTTAAAGAGAATAGTATGGAAACGGGGGAGTACTGCAAAACCAAGCTGTTGTAAAAAATCCCGAGGATTTTTATACAGAAGTAAAAAAATGTCAAAATCTCAAGCAGCTGCATGGCGAAGAATCAAAAATTAAATGTCTGTATGTCCCAGAAACAGACATGGAACCCAAAAAGAAAATTCTGGACGAAATATTTAAGAATATTAATTCAGTTAAGGGAATACAGTCAGCAAGGTGTGTCGAAAAAGCAGGTAGATTTAAAATTAATCTATATTAAAATACTGGAGACTAGGGCTGCGACATCGATGTCGATGTTTTGGAAACATCGATGCTTTGGTGTCGATGTTTTTGAAACATCGATGTTTTGGGTTCGATGTTTTTTCCGATGTCGATGTTTTTTCATTTTGAATTAAAAATGTAACAAAATTTCTCACAGAGAAGTGACATCGATGGAAAAACATCATCTTCAAAATGAAAAAACCATTGACATTAAAAATAGACCCAACAACATTTAATTTCGGAAATATCATCACCAATGTCATAACCATAATACATACGATATGCACCCGGAATTAATGTCTGACGAAAAAAAAGTGCAGGAGCCCTTTAGTTATCATTTATTGAATCTCATTTTTACACGTAAATAGTCTGGATCCCCGTCAAACATGCAAAAATTCGTCTACATTTGAAAAGTGCTACAGCTGAGCTTCTGTGATCCACCATGCGAATTAAGCTCATTTATGTATTAAATCCGCAATGTCTGGAAAATAGCATAGAAAAAGAAAGAAAAGTAAATATGGTGTTGCCCGTGTGTCTGGAATTTCCCAAAAACTATACCTCTTTTACCAAATAACAAATGCATTTAAAATAAACGGAGGGATTTTTTCTTGACACATCATAAACATCAACGGCGACAGGAAAAAATTCTCTGGTCTGTTTTGTTTGTTTTTTGCAGTTGACTTGCAAAATGCGGTTTGGTACGATATTTCACTCATAAGTAAATTCACATTTCTAACTCCTAATAATAATTGTTCATTGTTTGAAAAAAAATGTGTTTTATATAATCAAAATCGTTCTTTCTCATCATTGAACTGACGGTAAGTGCTATGATACATTTTTTTCGAGGTAGATTAATTTTCAGTGTTATTCAAATTTAAAAATACTGCCTTTTCTATAACTAGTTTGTATTAATCTTTGCATGTTTTTTTTTGTTTTGTTTTTATACTACTCAAGGGTCAAATCAATACATGTTGCGAAATTATTCCTATTAATTTGTATCAAGGACTCAAAATTCAGAATTTTCAAAATTTCGTTGAGTACTTATTCTTTTGTATTACTTAAATTAATTATTTATAAAATTTATTACTAGCTTTACTTTGACATTTTTGAAATAATAGTTTTATTTAACACATTGACGCAATGCCAAAAGAATTCTCTGACCCTCTTGAAAACATTTGTTAGAGATTTTCATGTGTGTTACTCTGTTCTGTAGTATATTCAAAAATGTGCACTATATATTTGTAAAAATGGTCGATGTTTTTAAACATCGATGTTTGAGAACATCGATGTTTTTTGGTCGATGTATCAATATCATCGATGTTGTAATTTCTAACATCGATGTTTTGTAAACATCGATGTTTTGCTTTCGATGTCGCACCCCTACTGGAGACGTAATGCCGATAAACACTGTTTTGTTGAAGTGAAACATTTGAGAAAACATAAGTAAAACAAAATTCGTTTGACTTTTAGAGTACGTTTTGAATTTTTCTTTATTAATTTTACTGATATTACTTAAGTTATCCTTAAAAAACTGTATTTTATGGCTGAATTTCTTAATAATGCAATTTCATTAAAAAACTAATAATTTTGTAAAAAGTAATTCTTAAAAAAAGCTGTTAAGTAATTTACTTAAAAATTTTGTCAATAAAAATGCTTGTAATACGACCCAGTATCAATGTGAATAACTTAAATAGTATTTATGCACATAACTGCCAAAGATATTGAATTAATCTATTTTTGCATTTTCCGCTGGCGCAGTTACGTTCGTCACAGTTACGTTCGTCACACGTCATATTTTGAATAAGTATTCGTTTCTATTTTATAAAAGCCAAAAAGAAGTATTATTTTCCATTAGAAGTAAAGTTAGGAAATGGAAATACTGTCCTGAGCTGTTTTTTCAATAATATCTAACTAAAATTTAGAGAAATTAGGAGTTGAACTCTACGTTAAAAAACCGAGGTTGCAAAAATGTTACGTTCGTCACACTATAGTAAATAAAGCTAAAAAATGAACTAACGTGGTTTATTATTTGTTTTCTTGTATGGAATATAACACATAAGTTTATTTTAATAACATAATAGAGCAAAATCGCTATTTAAATGAATTTAAACGTTTTTAATTTATTTTATGTGATGAGAAGGAATCTCTGAATGTTACGTTCGTCACGATGGAATGACCCTATAATACTGGAAGCAGAAGGTCCAGTTTAAAACTGTAAAATACACGGTAATAAACTTAAATTAGCAATTTTACAGTTTAATACAATAACTGTAGAAATTTTACAGTTTAACACTGTAACTGTTGAAATTTTACAGTCAGACTTCTCTGACAAGGTGTCCTTCAGATACAGACCGTTAATGCACCTACGAACAAAAGGATTCCATTGACCCACTTATGCCCAGTAGCCTAAAAACGGGACGCTTGTTAGTTACTGCATAGAAAAGCTTGTAATGAGTATATCATTTTACTAAAGCTGTTTTTTACAAGTTAGGTAGTCCTTCTTCCTGAGAAAACCAATTAGAGCCACTATTTGGACATCAGAGTTTATTTATTGACAGCTATTTTCAGACAAATCAGTCGAGCAACGATCCAGCATGGGTAGCCACAGAAAGTAAGTTTTTTTTTTCGAACTTATTTTTGATAAAATTAAGTAATTTTAAAATGATTTGCTTAAAATTGATCAGAGATGCCTTCTGTAATGTTACTTTGCAAAAGTAAAGTCAAGTAAGGTGGTATTTTGCTCACATATCTGCAAAATATCCCATAAACAGGACGTTAAAATAACTTAATAAATATGGCAACGGCGACTATTTTTAGCCTAAAATGTATGTAAACCATTTCAAGTATAAGAGTTTTAAGCAGATAAAAATGGAAAAAAAATGTTAAAAAAACTTGGGCATAAATGGGTTAGCTAATTCAACTCTTATACAATTCAACCAAATCTCGCAGTCGATGTAATCTTTCTTACAATGTTATTGCAGGCAATGGCACAAAACTGAAGAAAACTCGTGAAGTATTGTTTGGTTATCAAAAATTAAAAAAGGGTGAAAACAAAAATCATTTTTAATAATCTAGTAGCTTGGCAAAGTTACTATATTATTAAAAGTAGCTTACTTTTGATCTATCTTTTCCGTGAAGGCAGTATAGAAAAAACGAATCACGAAATCGGTGATGTCCTAGAAGACTAGTGTAGATTAAAATATAGTTTTTCAAAAGTAAAATTGGCTTGTTTTTTTATGAAAGAAGGGTTTCAATTTGATCCCTTACACTTACTTGATAGTCGAAGTAAATCCACAGTTTTTTTTTTATTCCGTTTCGGCTTTGGGTTTTCAACTAAAAGCTCTTGATACAAAACTGTTTTTTAAGAAACAGTCAGAAATATATGTATAAACAAAAAATCTTGTCCTATTCCTAATATCTCTGTATGTCAAAAAAAAAAAATGGTCGCTTGTTTATTTTGAGTATTTGTTTGCCATATAATGAATCCGATTTATGAAAGTTTCTTTTTCGGCTAAAATCTTACGTCCCAATCAAATGTGCTCTACTCCTAAGGGCTGAGAAAGTTTTTGGATACTTGCTTGTATTTCTTGGACTCTTGAAAAATATCTTCTTTTTAAGAATTTGCCTTATGAAAATAATAAGCTGAATATGAATCAAATGTTTGTATAGTTAGGAATCGAGCAATGAGCAAAGTAATAATATCTAAACTTAAAAAAATAATGAGAAGCATGGGTAAAAGAATGAAACTAGGATTGATTTCTCATAAAAAATGATTTAATATGAAAAAAAAATCTGGTATGGACGCCATACTACTTCCTTTTACGTGTAAATTTCTCAGTAGATGCCTTAAGTGTAAAAATAGTGCTTGGAGTGAGCAAGATAACAATTCAAACATTTACACCCCTAGTTTGACACGAAACAATGCAAAGAAATGTTCTACAATGATTATCTAAATATCGCCGAATTTAACATCGTTCAGGGGATTTTTCGCAAAATATCGCCAATAGCGCCAAATTGAACCCAAATTAAAAAAAAAAAAGTTCTTTTCGCCAAATTTGTCGCTAAGTTGGCGTCAAACACTGGGCGACCAAAAGCTTGGTGATATTTTGCCAAGTGGCTGTGCCAATTCATATCACGTAAGTCTGCATTGAAATTAACATTGATTTAACCACAAAAAGAGGTAAAACACCCCCTTGGGAGCATTCGAATGCAACCACAAGGGGAAGTGCACTACTAGACCCCCCTCAGAGCCTACATACCAAACTAGAAACTTCTACGGCATATAGTTTTTGAGTTATGCGACGTACATACATACGCGCATACATACTGTCTGTTTGCGTTTTGTGCGCCTGGGAGCCACGGACGCTTCCATCTGAAAAAGGGGTGATAGGTTTGGGATGCGCACTACCCGATGCCTTCAGTTTTTGTTCGCTTTCTACTTCCTCGTTGCTTTTCCCCCCTATTTCGAGAAAGTCCGAAGAGACTTCGCGCGTGCGCAGATGCAGCCTAGGTCGCACGAAAAAATTTTAGACAGTACGTCACGAGAAAACTCGTCGTAACTAACTCGGTGAGATTGAAAAGGATTTTTCGGTGGGTTATATCGCACCCTTGCTACAAAAGTGCCACAACTCAAAAATTGTAATTTTTGAGTTATGACCGTCATTAGACGTAGTTTACACGTCTCTACCAATCTTCAAAAGAGCCAGAAGTTGCATTGAAAAATCAGCCGCCAGAGTGCAGTTATGGCGTTTTGTTGTTATCAAGATGCATAGGACGCATTCCACTGAAATGCCACATCTTGAGTTGTCGTCCAGCTGTCGTAGAGTAACGTGCGTAACTAACGATCATAGTTTGAGATGTATCGGTCTTCATATTGACAAATTCAAAAATATTAAATTGTGCCTGGTCAGCCGGGGACAGTTTTTTGCAATTCCTGGAAAACATAGTTTTTTGAGTTGTGGCACTTTTGTAGCAAGGGTGCGATATGTTGGTAGGTACATATATATGCATGTGCTGACAGTTCGAAAAAACTGCTCAACATTCATTCGGGGGAGAGCAAAATTTTTTTCGCGATCACAATGCTTTACTACGTAAAAGGAAGTAAAAATCAACGAATGACTAGTTTAACACAAATTTAAAAATGCTTGTCATCCTATCCTCTTCACTTGAGGCTGATCGAAAGGGGTGGATCCATCCCAGCCTTTGTTTTTAAAATGCAGGGGTGCTTGCTCACAGGGGGAGGGAATATGGCGCAGGTTGCGCCAGCAAAATTTGGGGGGGGGGGGGAATTTTTTAAAACTAGTTTATTTATTTATTTAAATTAGTTATCTATTTATTTCTTTAATTTGAATTATTTACGGATTTTTTTAAATAAAAATTATTAATTAGTTAATTTTTTTAATTGAAATTATTTCTTTTACTTCTTATTATTTCTTTCTTTGTTTGTGTATTTATTTTTGTGTGTGCTTGGATTGTCTGGAAGGGAAAAAAAGCGATTCCATTCTGGCTAATAATTCTAACTTTTAAAAAATTAGTTATACATTAAAAGTAATAGTTATGATTAAAAAAATAAATAAATAACATTTTAAAAATAAATAAAATAAAAAAGAGGAGTAAAAATAAAAATAAAAAGCACAACAAGATTGTGAAAAATGGGGGGGGGGAGGGGGGACTTTGCGCCACTGAGCTTGGGAGGGATGGGCACCCCTGTTAAAATGTACCTACATGTACGAAACTACTAAACGTGGTACGGTACATTGCAAGTAGTACAGGGCAATTTCACGCAACATGGGAACTCGGTGTTAAAAAAAAATGTTGAAAAATTGTCTTTTTTTTTTTTTTTTGTACGTTCTCTATATTGATTGAAGTTTACAAATTAGAATAAGGTAACTTCAGGTGAATCATTTTCTTTTTGTAAGAGAACTTGTTCTATGAGCTCACAATCTTGTAAAAGTCTCTCTCTGCTAGACACAATTTTAAACGAGCATATTTTATTGGTTTAGCCTGTTTCCACAATTTAATTGCATTTTTTTCTGGCAGATTCATTCGATAAGAAAACAATTATTAATAGTACATTTTGAAATTTATTCTTAAAATAATTTTTTTAAGTAGTTTTTAAACCATTAAATTTTGTGTAACGTGAGTCACGAAAACTTAATTTTTTTAATATTTCCAAATTTTATAGCTTATAAATGATTTTTTTTTTTCTGTTTCTCTTACTCATGTATATTACAAAAAAGAAATTACAGGCCAATTTAGAGTTTTTTGCTTTTTTATTGCAAAAAATAAGGATGTTTATTTTGTAACGTGAGTCACGCGAAAAGTGAGTTACAGTCAATACAAGCTAATATTAAAAGTATTTAGTGCCCTAATGGTATTTTAGGGGCTAAAGGGAGGGTTAACACTTGTACACACCTATATATAATTAATAATACTGATGAAATTAAATATAAATAGCGTAATTTTAATTCTTTTAGTGTTTTATAATCTTTCAATAAGTGCAGTGAGTCCCTGTTTTGGCCCTCAGCTTTCCAATGTATAGCATGTGTTTATGCATGCACATATTTTTCTTCCGTATCTAAAAAATATTTTTCATTCCAGTAAAAGAAATTTTTTAAATATTTAACGAGTAACCGCAGAATGACAGAAAAGGTGCCGAGAAAAATTGAATCAAGAAGGGAAGTACATTGCATGTAAACAGAAACATTGTCTCTGGATGAAAGAATGTCTAACGAGAAAAGTCGAAAAGCTAAGGATATTGTCTCTAGCAATTCAATATAAGCTAAAAAATAAACATATGAAACTTTCAAAGGAAATTTTGGCTAAATTCAAACTTCTTAAATATCGTTTCAACAAGTATACAAATATGTAAATACACTAAGGAAGACTCGCCAAAACAAGGAAAAATTCCGTTAATTCACCTCACAGTTAAACTGTAGTCATAAGTGAGTTTCTGACTACAGTCAGAAACTCATCCGTAACTCATCCGTAAATGTAATATACATTTGAAAAGAAGATTTCAATGTCCGCCGAACTCATGCTGAAAAAAATATTTATCCCAAGAAAATCTAAACGAAAATGATTTAAAAAATTAGCTTGAGCGAGAGAAAAAAAAATATACATATAAAATTGGAACATAAGAGAAATTTTAAAACGCACGGTCAACATCTCACTTGCTCTTATTTGACATGCTTAAAATTTAATTATTCATCAGTAGTAGAGGAGAAAAGTAAGTACTTTGAAGAGCCTACTTCTGACAGCAATCAACCAATTTTACAGCCTTTATGCAACATTAAATGTTATGATTGGTATCAGTTGAAATGTAATGGTGTGTGGTATCCTGTAAAAGTTTTCAGATGTATGAATTGAGAATTTGAACTCAGTACAATGCAGTCACAGAGAAAATACGCGAAGTAGTATAAAAAAAAGACAAACATATGTTTTGGAAAATTGAATTGATGAATCCACTGTGACCGAGGCGTTGGATGGCAACTGCTAAGGAGAATTTTAACACTAGGTCTATGGGACAAAAAATTCGTGCTGCGAAAAATTGGCCGTTAAGAGGGGTGGCCGCTTTGTAAAAGTGACCGCTCGGAGAGGTTTTACTGTATTTAAAACTGATCAATTAGAGAAAACAAGCCATTAAGCATTCATTTTAATTGAATTTTATGTGAAATCTCTACACAAAATTTTCAAAATAAGATGTAAAGTAAAGGACTAAAACGGAGATGTAACGTGAGTCACGAAACTATGTAACGTGAGTCACACTCAAAATATTGATTAACTTAATTAGTGACTGCAGAATGAACTTTATTTTCACATATATCATAGCTTAGAAACATATTTTGTGCCATAAAAAGCAGTTTTTAAATTTTATTATTCTGAAAGAGCAGGAATCTTAGGTTTTTAATAATTCAAAAAACTTGAGTTCCTTTTTTTTGTAACGTGAGTCACGATGTTAAATTAAGGTTGAAACATCATCTATTCCTGTTGAAATTTAAAATGCTGACATCCACAGGTTCTCACTGCATACCAGATGACTGTCAACAGCTTTATTTAAATCAGGCATGGTATTTCTTTAATATATATAACATTTACTTTTGTAAAATCACGTCAAATTGTAACGTGAGTCACGTGGAATTGCCCTACGGTAGTTTATATACATGAAGGCACTGTTGTGACTCCCACTCCGGAAGGTAAATTCTGACTGTGTAGGGCCTATCCCAAAAAATTTTGGGAAACCTCGTTCTCACGTTTTAATTTTTGATTTGAAGAATTTTAGGCTGTTTTCAACAGCTTTAAAGAATGAAAAAATAAAATTAGCTACCGCATAAATAGGCAAATTCTCATCACAGTCGGTTTTATTCTACTAAAAGTGATAATGTACATTTTGAGAGTCATTACTTTGCACAGTCATACTTTAGCAAATTGTAACACGTGACGTAAAAACAGTTACAAGCAGTTATTTATGGTTTTCTTATTACTAATCTTTATAACTTGTTTTTATTTTTTGAGATGCGTTATAGGTTAACTAAATTAGAAATGTCATAAAACATGATAAATTAAAATTCTTCTACTAATAATAAAGCTGAAGGTGGTTCTGTCTGTCCTTCTTTCTTTCTTTCTTTCTTTCTGTCTGTCTGTCTGTTACGCGCGTAGCGCCAAAACCGTTCGGTCGATTTTCATGCCACTTGGCACAAAATTAGTTTGTAGTATGTAGTTTTGCACCTCGAAGCGATTTTTCGAACATTCCATTTCGTTCTTTTTCTATTCGAATTCTTAGCGGAAATTCGATAAAATAGGGAAGAAATATTCCATACACATTTTCAAGTCTTATGTCATTCGAAAGCTTGAAATTTTCTGCACAAAATGACGTTTTTTCGAAGTTTCTACGATCATCAGGAGAGCTGTAACAATTGTTTTTAGAATCCTGAAATTCAAGGCTTACCTTCAGTAAAGCAAGCCAAACGATTCTAAAATGGCTTTGCTCGCGAATAAAATTTGTTTGAAAATAGAGATGAAATGAATTATTTTATCAACGGAAATCAACTTTTCATGTTGTTACCATGGTTACGTTTTTATTTCGTTCTTTTTCCCTTAATAATTTTAAAAATGTATTTGTTTTTGTAACAATCCAAATGGCCTTGAAGTGAACGAATTTAGCTTTTAATTTATCGTTTGCTGGTTGATCTTTGTCGATGTTTATTGTTTTTATTATCATTGTGAAGAATAATGCACGAAATTTCTATGACTAATACTTAAAATTTTTAGGATAAGTTGAGTTTAAAAGAAAAAATTGCTCCAAATATACTTTTGCAATGTGATTATTTATTATTGGACTGTAATTTGCAGCAATAATTGCATTTAATAAATAATGAAAGACAATATTAAAAATTAATTTTTTGGCGACTCTTTTTTA
>JAXGGA010013225.1:0-35956 GCA_038373865.1 Uloborus plumipes | reverse complement strand
TAATGATGTTATTGAAACTAGTTCAACAAAAAAAAAAAAAAAAAAAAAAGAAAAGAAAAAAATTACTAAATGAAAAACATGTCGTCTTTCTTTTCCATAACCACTACACCTCGCTCGGAGTAAACATACTCGTTTACCTAATTTCCAAGGGAGCAATTCTCCCAGTTCTCCTCCTTACTTCCCAGATTACACCGCCCCCCCCCCCCTCCGTTCTCGGAAAGGATGTAGCAAATGTCGATGTAAAAGCAGAATCGTGAGCTCTAAATCAGGCCCAAGCCATTTCCCGGAGTCCGGTAATAGCTCCCTGTTTATTTTTCCCTTTTACCACCATAATATACCCCCATTCATGTTTAGAATACGCCCTGATGTTTTTGGGACTCTTATTTCGGAAAGTAATCTGTGGCCGCTTTTTGACGATGTATATTTTACATTTCGGAAAAAGTTCGCCTCATTTCATCTTGCTCCACTTCAACTGCTAAGTTTTTTTTTTTTTTTAACTTTTTTTTTCACTCGAGAAGAAACTTTTTACGTCACGAAATTTTTTTTTTTTAATACACGGATTAAAGTATTTTATAAGAAAATGTAGCGTGATGAAAACGCTCTCGGGGTCGTTTGTGGATAAGAGTTCTAGTTATAGAGTAATTTTGAAAACTTCTTTTTAATAAATTGTTTACGACGAAAAGATGATGTTATTAACAATATTTAAATTGCAATGATGCCTTCTCAAGAATAAGTAAATGAAAAACTGTTTGTGGTAAAATTTGAATGTTTATGAGCACTGTCCCATAGCATTCATTTTAATATTTAATATCCCTAAATATGTTTAATTTTTCAGAAATTTTTTCAAAGATCTTTCTCCATTTTGAACTAGAAAGTGTTACTTTAAGGTGCTAATTGTAAGCGAAGTTTTCGTGAAAATTTGTAGCCATGCATGTTTTACTCCATAGTTTTCATCGGAAGGTAATGGCACAATTCGGAAACTCACAAGTAATTTTCGGAAGCAAAAATAAAATAAAATACAATTTAATTATATTGATATTTTGCTTCCTTGTAGTATATCAGTCCCGACAAAAAGATAATGTTATTAACAGTATTTAAATTGCAATAATGCCTTCTCAAAAATAAGTAAATGAAAAACTTTTTTTAGGGTAAAATTTGAATGTTTTTTATGAACCTTAATCTTTTAAACGTTTAAAATTGCTAAATATGTTTAATTTTTCAGAAAATGTTTATAAAATTGTTTACAGATCTTTTCAATTTTGATCTAGAAAGTGTTACTTTAAGTGCATATTACTAGTGAAGGTATCGTGAAAAGCCAAATTTTGTGGTCATACATGCTTAGTTTATAATTTTCATCGAAAGGAAGTGGCACGGTACTGAAACTCACAAGTAATTTTCGGAAGCAAAAATTAAATGCAATTTATTACATTTTCTATTCTTGTTCTTTGGATTTTATTAATTAGGAGTTTAAAGTTTTGCTTAACTTTCTCTTCGTACGTTAGACCTTACACCTGTTTCTTCCATGTTATTCCTCTAATCTTTCTCTACCGAACGGAGTTCTAAATTGCTTTCATGTGAGTATTCAAAATTCTTAAACCATCATTATTTCTTAGCTTAAGTCATTTTATAAACGGTGCCGCAAAGACGTGCTTAGGGAAGTAAGTTAAACTGCACTTAAATGTTTATTCAGTATCATTAACTGGATTTCAAGTTAGTTGATGGAACATCAAAAAATCAGAGTGTAGACAGGCCCGTCATTTAGGGGGGGGGCTACCCTAACCGCCCCCCCCCGGGGGGCCGGTTCAATCCCCCCCCCCCCGACTTTGAGAAATCAATGTATTTACATATAAGTGGGCGTAGTTTTTGTTGTTTTCTGGTGAAATCGTTTTGTGTTTCTACCCTTTGCGCCCCCCCCACAGGAAAAACTTTAATTGACGTTCCTGAGTGTAGAGTTGAAAAAGGAACATTTTGTTGACATATTTAATCAAAGATGAATGAACAGTGATTTATTTTTTTTATTTTTAAGGTGTTTTGTTGTTTTTAGATTTGTCAGTTTAATATTTCCATTTTGAATAATGTTTTTGAAAACTAAGCTCTGCATTTTGTTGGCTTAAGATCTTTCGTAGAAGAAGATGCTTAAGAATTTTCTAGCAATGTGTATTGTTCTGTGTGTGTGGGGGGGGGGGCGCCCTTTTCCGAAACATTTGTCTTGATATTATAAGAATGCATATTTTATTTAAATTGCTTTTAAACCTTTTTTGTCTCTCAAAATATAAATGTGTGCTTTTTAAATAAAAGCTGGCTAAGTAATCTAAACTGGCCGTGTTTGAGCCTAACAAGCATCTATGAAAAGGTGAGTTCCCTCATTTTTTTCCCCCTGACCACAGCTCTGTGTGCTGCCTTGGTGCTGGCCTTGTTGGGGAGCGTTTGTTGTATTTGTCTTCAATTAACGAGCTGTATCTCTACACGTTCTTTTTTAAAAAGAGATAGAAAGAGAAATAATATGCAGGTCGCAAAATAAATGAATTCGCCCAAAATAAATAAGTAAATAAGTAAACTTCGATTTTTCGCATTAATAATTTTATATGGTGCTGAAGTAAAAAGCTTTCCTCTCTTCTTAACCCTTTAAGCGGTCAATTATTTTACCAGAAATGCTTCCAAAAAAGGCATATTTTTTATTGCATATAGTTAAGTACCATACTTAACAGAATAAGAATATAAAGAATTTTTAAATTTTGTTTTTTCTTTTTCAATGCTTTTACAATATTTTTTATTTTACAATTTTGGTCACAAAATCCCGAAATATTTGCTTTTTTCTAGTACGTTCTGCATGCAGTAATGAATGGTTTACAAATTATGCAAAAATTTCTCTCATACTTACTGTGAATTTTGAGGTTTACAATTTTCCGAACAGTTCTGGAAAACCAGAAAAATAAATCTGAAAATATCGATGCCCGTACGCCGTACGGGCAAACCAGATGAGGCCAATTTCGGGTAGCACGTACACCGTACGGGCAAACTGCTTAAAGGGTTAAAACAATGTTTCTTTAAAAAAAATTGCGAAAGTTATTTTTGACAATTATTTTGGTATACAGCCATCAACCTTTTTTATTTTCATTTTTTCAATGCTTTCAGAATATATTTATTTATACATCTTGGAAGTAAGAAAAACTCTCAGCTAGCTATCTTGCCTCAGTGAATGAATGCTCAATTTATACCCAAATAATATTTTTTCAACTTGCAAGCAGGCTTACAGATTCTGATCTTGCACCTAGTAAACGGGCAAGGGCTTGTTTTTAGAAAAACGTTATGTATCGAATTTCCTCTCTTTCTTAAATCAACGGATGTTATTGAAGATCTGAAATTCTTTACATAATATTCCAATATTCACCCTTTCTTGTATTTGATTGCGCATCGGATTTGAAAATTAAAACGTCCGGACTTCTTTTATTGATTTTCGGTACTATCGACTCTTGTGTGCAGCGTAGCGTGCCGAAAACTCGGCGATTTTTCCGATTTCAGCAACTCGCTCAGCCTTGGCGACAGAAATTACTTTCAGTTCTCGAAAGGGGGCCTTGTAGCCGAATTTGTAATTCATGTTTTAAAAGTGACGTTTTCGCTCATTTAGTCCGCCTCTGGATCCTTTTTCGGAAAGAGAGTCACCTTAAAAATGCGCATTTTCAAGTGCCGCGGTATTGAAAAACTAATCTGAGATGGAATGGGAGGTGATTTGGCGCGCCTCAGACGTGTTCTTTGCTTCGTTTTCTTGTTTTCTTAACGGATTCTATATTGGCGATCCATGTTTGTTGACGATTTGCGAGATATCAAAACTTGTATTGTCGCCAAGTGGATATCTTGAGGGACGCAACTCCCGCCATTTTGATAATTGTGTGGAAAATAGTGATATACTCGTATATCAAATAAATCCCGTACATGAAACGATAAATGAAGTTTTTATTGAAAACTGTGAAGTGTTATAACAAAATTTGTCAAATTTACATTTTTTACAAAATTATCAAGATAAGGTTTATGAATAAAAGTTACTTATAGTTTTAATGCAAACTATGAGCAAAAATAGTCTTCAAATGAATTTTGATTTATTTAGATGATTAGCTTTGGACACGAAATATGATTAAAAAAGTAATGTTTTTCTACAAAATATTGGCTTATTAATTGATTTAATATTGATTGTTAAGTATTGATTCGATATTGATTATTAAGTATTGATTTTTTTTTGTGAAATAATATTGCATTTACTACGAATTAAAGTTTGTTGCAAAATTCAGACAAAATTTCGGAGATATTCACGTAGTACAAAAGGAAGTCAACGCATTGTACTGTGTTTTATATGGTTTCCTACAATAATTTAACTATGGTATTATCTATATACTGATTTCTTGTCAAATTGATGTTGATAAAGTTAGAGTGCAATTTCTCTTAATGCTAATGAATGTGTAGATAAACTTTAATTAATGTTATAATGTTCAGTAGTTTCTTATTAGCAATATATTGAATTAAAATTTTTTTGAAACTAAGTTTTGCATTCAACACTTTTCCATTTGATATTCTTTTGTTTCACAAAAATAGCACTGCTTTAAGATTTTCTGCAGATAAATAATGTCTGTTTTTCACTTTAAAATAAAAAAAAAAGTTTTAAAATTCATTTGAGATTTGAATTTTGTTTTTAACATTATTTTTGAAAACACTTTTCAATTTATTGAGCTAACGAAAGACGTTATTTCATTTCTCTGTTTGAACTTACTTTTTTTTCGTTGGGAAAGTGCGAAAACTTTTACTTCAAAGATTAGTTCGCTCTCCATTGTTGTCTTAAATTGATTGAAATTCTTAGCAGAATAAAAGATCTAATTTATTACATGGGATGCCTTCAGTTTTACTCGAGTAATGAAAACGAAATAATTTTAAGCTTTTTGAAATTAAGCGCTTGGGTGAACTTACACATAATTATTTTCGGAGTACGGTAGCCTAATTTTCTGAACATGTTGAAAGAAAGATAATAGAAGAGTTATTGTGCTACGATAATGTCATAATAGCTTGAAATTTCGAAATTAGTTTTTTCTTAAGCAATTTAATTATAACTTTCGCTTGAAGTAAGTTTATTTTGTCCTAAATATTCATCAGTTTTTCCCCGACCTGAAATATACAAACATATAATGAATTGATTGGAAAAGAAGAAAAAATGCAACCGAACTTGATATCGAATTCGTGATCTTATGCTTACAATTCCAATACTGTTTAGCTTTTGTCTCAGTTTCTCCTTACTTTTTTTTCCAATTTTCAAAAATAAGATTCTTCTTGCTTTTGTCTAAATTTCATACTCTTCTTAAATAAATCAGTAAGTAACCGCCAGAGGTGTCCATACCCCCAAGCTCAATGGCGCAATTCCCCCCCCCCCCCGCAAAAAAAAAAAAAAAATTTTTCACAACTCTCTTGTGCTTTTTGTTTTTATTTTTACCTCTCTTTTTTATTTTATTCATTTTTTTAAATATTATTTATTTTTTTAAACATTAATTATTTTTTTTAAATTATAACTACTATTTTTTTTATATATTTTTAATTTTTTAAAAGTTTGAATTATGCGCAGAATAGAATCGCTCTTTTTCCCTTCCATACAGGGGTGCCCATCCCCCCCAAGCTCAATGGCGCAAATTCCCCCCCTCCCCAAAAAAAATGTTCACAACCCTCTTGTACTTTTTATTTTTACCCCTCTTTTTTATTTTGTTTCTTTTTTTTAAATATTTTTTATTTATTCTTTCAAATATTACTATTATTTTTTTTAAATTACAACTATTATTATTTTTGTTTTTTATTAATTTTTTAAAAGTACGAATTATGCGCAGAATAGAATCGCTTTTTTTTACTTTCCAGGCATTCCAAGCACACACACACACACACACACACGCATCATAAAAAAAATAACTAAATAAATAATAATAATAAAGAAATAATTTAAATTAAAAAAATTAATGAATAATTTTTATTAAAAAAATCTGAAAGTAATTCAAATTAAAAAATTAAATAAAAAAATAAATTAGTTTAAAAAAATCCCCCCCAAAAATTTTGATGGCGCAACTTGCGCCATAATCGCCCCCTGTGGGCACCCCTGCTTCCAGACATTCCAAGGACACACACACGCATACAAAAAATAAATAAATAAATAAATAAAATAAATAAATAAATAATAATAAAGAAATAAAAGCAAGAATTTAAATTAAAAAAATGAATTAATGAATAATTTGTGTTTAAAAAAATCAATAAATAATTTAAAATAAAAAAATAAATTCCTAAATAACTTAAATAAATAAATTAGTTTAAAAAATCCCCCACAAAGTTTTTGATGGCGCAACTTGCGCCATATTCCGCCCCTTGTGGGCACCCCTGGTAACAGCCCCCTAAGCCAGGACTTAGACAGAAACGTGCAATACACCGCCAGCTCGTTTATTCCATCCATAGACAGCAGTTTCGTGCTTATTATGCACTCATCAGCATGGAATAGGAATTAGCAAAAATCCTCTTGTAGAGCAAAGAGAGCGGAACAAAAACTGGTAGCTAATATGAAATTAGAACACCAGCGAGCGACCGCACTTGGTACGGCACAACTCGAGAACTCAAAATTAATCAAAATAAGTAATTAACCCATTAATGCCTGACATTTTTTTTTCAAAGATGTTTTGTACACTGGTTACAAACAGTGTTTAATGGACAGGAAAAATAGTTTAAAAAATATTATGTAAGAAATAATTTTTTTATTAAGGAAAGAAAAATCGTCCCTTAAAAGTTACGATAGACCCCAGAGGGTATATACTTTTTTTGCTAAAATTTTTTTCTGCCTACGATATAATATTAAAAAAGACATTTTATATGAAGAAATAACATCAGCAATGAGCATAAACTGGGAAGATGGGAATGACTTTGAAAACTTGGCTTTTTTTCTTGAGATTGTGAAACGATGTCATTTTTGATAAAGATCCTATTAAAACTGCTACAGAACACACTTTACAATGGTTATGTGCTGCAATCTGTTAATAACGAATTGAAACAATACCAAGGTACTCATTGAACACTATTATTTGGTTGAAATGTTCATTTTGGGGAAAATCAGACCCTTTTTTAGACCGTCCCTAAAAAGGGACGCTAGGCATTAATGGGTTAAGCTGGGGGTAGAAATCCTGCAGTTCATGGATTGAATAAACGAGCTAATGGTGCATTGCACGTTGCTTCTTAAGTGTTTAAAGAAAAATTTCATACTTTTATCATTTAAAAAAAGTTTTAACTTTCGCCCATTTTTGTCTTTTTGTGAATGCAAAAATCGCATGAAGCAATTCTGGCTTAACCAGAATGGTGGGATACTTAAAAAATGTAGACATTATAGAAGACATAGCTGCTGGCGGCATCCATGCTGATGACATCTTAGACTTTTATTCTGTTGTTTTAAAGTGTTTTTAATTGATTAATATGTAACTTTTTGCTTTAAATGGGGAATAATAATAAATCAAACGTATCTAAAGTTTAAAAAATTCTAGAAAGCCTGTCGAATCATTTTGAATGTTTCAGAAGAGGAATTCCCCCGTATTTTGAGAATAACTCTTGTAACTTACAAGAAATATTGTGCACCATTTATTTTAGTTTTGGGAAATCATGCCTGAATATCATGCATTTTTTAGTGCAAACTATCCCCCCCCCCCCCCCAACCTCTTTTTCTTTTTTTTTTTTTTGACAAAATTAGTTTTATGTATACAGTCCAACCTGCTTATCTCGAAAACCTCTCTATGTCGAAGTTTTTCAATTTCCTTGCTTTTACAGTATAGATTTAATGTTTTTTCTCGTGTTTATCTCGAATGATTTTTCCCGAAAACCTCTCTATCTCGAATTTTGACGACTCATTTTTGTATTTTATATCTAGTCACCTTTATCAATGGTATAACTTGGAGACAAAAATCATCTTCTGCACAATCATTCAAAGACTATGTTCGTACTTAAAGGTATGCATTCACTTGCTACTGATATAGTCATCCCAATTAGCAAAACGTGGACTCACAACATGTCGTACAGAAAAACATTCAACAATATCAATGCAAAACAATCTATTAAGTATTTGACTTCGTTCCAATTGCTTATTTTTGTGAATTTTATCACAACCCCTGAACCTCGAAACCTCCGTATCTCGAATTTTTCTTCTGTCCCGTGAAATTCGAGATAGACAGGTTTAACTGTAATAACAGACCTTTTGTGCAGATTGCACTCCCATGCATGTGAATTTAACATTTCATTATTTATATTATGTTCTTATAGATCGTACCGGCCTGAAAAACAGATACATAAAATAATGCTTGTGCCAATGCATAAAAGTAAAAGCTGTACAAACAGCTTTTCCTCTGCAACCCCTCGAAATAGCCAATATCTCTCCATAACCATTAATGGCTGCCTCGAAAACTTTTACTATATCTGGACTTTCATAGCTTGTTAGTTTAGTCAGGATATGCTTTGAAAATCATTTTAACTTTTAGTGTTTGCAAGAGATAATAAATAAACTACGAAATTTTGTCCTGAAAATCATTAAACATTTCCTAAATCAACTTGCCATAAAAATGTTTTCATAGTTGCTTATGATGCGTAAACACCCTCCTCATAAAATTCTTTTTACTGCTTCTTCATAATATGTCGCGAAAAATGACCGCCTAGACTTGAATTCCCTGCCGCTAACGCCCTCTGACATTCTGAATTTGAAGATATTTTTTACTACCTTCCACCGAAAGTAAGTAGTCTTGTTTATCCGAAAAAATGAAAAATTTCATATTTTCAGCTAATTATACTGTGAAAAATTTTCAAATAAAAATACACGTAGTTTGCCCTACAGTACATAAATATTTGCTTTTAGTCCTTATTTTAAAACTTGATGTTTTCCTATTAAATTCATTGAACCGAAAACATGACTTTATGTTGTTTCTGTGTCCTGTATCATATTTTCGATGAAATACTTTGAGATGCTTTTAATGAATTTTACCATCACCGTTTCGCTCTTAAATCTTGTAATGTGAGTTTGTGGTGTTAAAAATATGGGAGAACATATTACGTTGCTTTTATCCCAAAGGAATGAAAATTATTTAGTGGTGACAGTGTAAATATGTATTTTGTTTGATGGATTCTTATTAGGTATTTTCTAGTATTCTTAATTTTGACAGGAGACTGTACATCTGTTCTTTACTTCAAACATTTCAGTAAGGAATAAGGATGGCAAGCGTGGTTTTTAGACTAAAAAGGACTCGTCAATTACTTTTCCAGGATACCAGTTTATTTAATTTATTTAAACCACACTAGTCACCATCGTACCTACCCTGATGAGGGTTTATCCGGATGTGGTAAATGGGAGAAAAGAAAACCCAACGAACGACCAATCGCCCGCTGAGAAACGTACATAAACTGAACATTTTTTAACACAGAAAAATGCATAAAACGCTTGAAATATTTTTTTTATATGTACAGAAACAGGCAATAATATTTCTATTAAAGTTTTTACTAGAAATATTATTGCCTGTTCCTGTACATATCATTTTTTTTTCAAGCATTTAATGCGTTTTTCTGTGTCAAATAATATCCAGTTAATGATACCAGTTTGCCGAATTCGAAACAGAAACATTGAAATGAACCAAAAGTAGTTTCGAAGTTCCCTGTTAAACTTATTCTGATAAAATCTTAACTAACCGCTTACCAGCTTTCTCTGCTAAACGTAAGAATTGCTGACTCGAATTTAGCGGATTGTTCGATAATTTTATAAAATGATACTCCATTATACATTCCAAAGATGATTTAGATTTGTTTTTTTCTGATTTTATTCTTTTCTAACACTTAAACTCCTACTGTTTTTCTTTCTTTCCAATTATTTTCTTACTGCAGATTTTTAAATTGGTGTTTGTTCCATTCACCTTTCACGCAAAGTCTTTGTCTTTGAATCACCAGTCGATTGATTGAATGTTCCTTTTTTGTGTATACTTAAAGCATCCATAACCCATTAATGCCTAGCGTCCCTTTTTTAGGGACGGTCCAAAAAAGGGTCTGAATTGCCCCAAAGTGAACATTTCAATCAAATAATAGTGCTCAATGAGTACCTTGGTATTGTTTCAATTCGTTATTAACAGATTGCAGTACATAACCATTGTAAAGTGTGTTCTGTAGCAGTTTTAATATGACCTTTATCAAAAATGACATCGTTCACAATCTCAAGAAAAAAAGCTCAGTTTTCAAAGTGATTCCCAGCTTCCCAGTTTATGTTAATTACTGATTTTATTGCTTTCTTATAAAATGTCTTTTTAAATATTATATCGTAGGCCGAAAAAAAAAATTTAGTAAAAAAAGTATGTACCCTCTTGGGTCTATCGTAACTTTTAAGGGACGATTTTTCTTTCCTTTTTTAGCCTACTTTCCCGTTAAAAATAAAAGAAAGACGAAAAAAGTATCAAAAGTAGCTTAATGCATCTAAAAAATATCGCCAAGTCCAAAAAATATCGCCAAGTTAAAAAAAATATCGCCAAGTCCAAAAAATATCGCCAAGTTAAAAAAATAAAAAGTTAAAATGAATATCGAAAAATTAAAAATTTGAAAGTAGGGTATTGAGATGGGGAATTTGTGCGTCGGTCGGTCGGTCGGTCGGTCGGTCGGTCGGTCGGTCGGTCTGTCGGTCTGTCTGTCCCCCCCTAATAACTTTTGAATGAACATTCCGATTTGGACAAACTTTTTTTTGTTGGAAAGATCTCGGCGAGTACAGCTCATTCCCATATTTGATTTTTTGATTTGAACAATTTTTGATTCAACTTTGAGCCGTTCAAAAAACCGGTCCCGCGATACTAACTTTTTAATGAACAGCCCGATTTGAACAAACTTTTTTTTGTTGGAAAGAACTTTTCAAGGGTATTTCATTCCCGTATTTACATTTCCGATTTGAACAATTTTTCGTTCAACATTGAACCACTCAATCAAGCTGTCACCCCTAATAACTTTTGAATGAACAGTCCGATTTAAACAAACTTTTTATTGTTTGAAGCATCTCGGCAAGGATACTTTATTACCGTATTTAAATTTTCAATTTGAACACTTTTGGTTCAACATTGAACCGTTTAAGCAACCTTTCTCCACCTAATAACTTTTGAGTGAACCGTCCGAATGGAATAAATTTTTTTTTGTTCGAAAGATCTCAGCGAGTGCAGCTCATTCCTATATTTGATTTTTTGATTTCGACAATTTTTGGTTCAACTTTGAACCGTTCAAACAACCGGTCCCGCGATTGAAGTGAACAATCCGATTTGAACAAACTTTTTTTTGTTCGAAAGATCTTTTCAAGGATACTTCATTCCCGTATCTACATTTTCGATTTGAACAATTTTTCGTTCAACATTGAACCGCTCAATCAAGCTGTCACCCCTAATATCTTTTGAGTGAACAGTCCGATTTAAAAAAAACTTTTTTTTGTTCGAAGGATCTCAGCAAGGATACTTCATTACCGTATTAAAATTTTCAATTTGAACACTTTTTCGTTCAACATTGAACCGTTCAAGCAACCTTTCCCCACCTAATAACTTTTGAGTGAACCATCCGAATGGAATAAACTTTTTTTTGTTTGAAAGATCTCGGAGAGGCTTTCCCATGCATTCCCATATTTCGCTTTTTGATTTGAACCATTTTTCGTTCAATATTGAACCATTCAGAAAAAAAAATAACATTAGCGTCTACGGGGAATTTAAGTTGAATGTTGATCCTGAACTTAAAGTCGGATTTCCTTCAAACTAACTTTGTAAGAAAATGGTTTTGATAAATAATGTTTGTAACGTACTTTTCTGAGTAATCTTCTATGAGGACTCTGATTTCGACTCCGACTCCGCAAACATGGCGGAAATGCAGGCTCAGAAAAAAAAATTACTGACTGTGCAGACGATTTTTTTGTTTATTTATAAATTTGTTTTATTTTATTTATTATTATTATTTTTTTTTTGGCAGACGATGTTTTTTTTGTAACAAAAATTTTTCATTCACAAGAACATTTTATTCTTTATTTATATTTAACAACTGGCAACAGATTAAAAGTGAAATTCGAGACATTTTATTAACGGACGAGTTTTTTTTTTTTTTTCTTTTTTTTTTCTTTCTTTGATAAAATGTGTTTTGATGCTCTTTGTACTTTTATTTATTCATTTATTTCTTTTATTATTATTATTATTATTATTATTATTATTTTTTTTTTTTGAAAACGATGAGGATTTTTTCTACGGAGGTACAGTTACACTCTTTAAAAGGTGCGACAAAACTTTATTTATTCGTTAATTACTTTTTACGTGTCTACTTCATCTGATGAAAGGGGTATATTTTGCTTTTCGAAATCAGCTCTAAGTGCTAAAAAGGTATGTTTGACATAATTTTAAGTCTCAGATAATCAAGAGAATAATGATCAGATGCGAGAATGCCGATGTCGATGTACGGGAAAGTAGGCTCGTTTAGTTCTTGACAGAACTTCTTGTTTTTTATTATTTTTCCTGCCCATTAAACATTGTTTATAACCAGTATACAAAATATCTTTGGAAAAAATATGTCAGGAATTAATGGGATAACTTGAAATCTCACTTGCTGATAATGCAATTACACAACCATAACTGTCTCAGAACGTAGAGCGTTCTAAAGCTCTAATGTTTTAACAGCTGTTTAGTTGAACTTGCTGAATGATTTTATTCATTCTACAAACGAAACTAAATAGCGATTTAAAAAATGAACTGTGTTTTGTAAATCGTTTTTAACTATAATATTAATTTAAAATTAATATAATTAACTTTTGTAAATTATTTTTTCCTATGTTCAGTAGTGGATACATAAGTTTGTGGATCCATCGCAATGCATTTTTTAATTCTCTTCGGGGAGCTTATGATCGCTTTTCTGAATCCCAATTTGTCTACCTCAGAACTATGTAAAACATATGAAGGGGAAAGTGGATATAGGTGATTTATGTGACAATTTTGAAAAACTTACTTTTTTACTACTGTTGAAGGGGATAAGTTCATAAGAATCTTATCCCCTTAGTCACAGAAATGATTGGTATCTAAGAATGTGACCCCGTTTTACCCGTTGAGAAAAATTCATTTAAAAAAATAACACACTTTTTACTTCCTTTTACGTAGTAAAGGAAGTATTGTGATCACGAAAAAAAAAAATCACTCAAATTTGAGTGTAAATTTTGATTTTGCTCACCCCCGAATGAATGTTCCGTAGATTTTTCGACCTGTGAGCACGTGCATATGTACCTACCAATATATAAGCAGCCGAAAAATCCTTTTCAACCACCCCCGAGTTAATTACGACGCGTTTTCTCGTGACGTCTGTACGTACGTATGTGCGGATGTATGTATGTTGTGCACCTCCCCTTGTGGTTGCATTCGAATGTTCCCAAGGGGGTGTTTTACCCCTCTTTTGGGGTAAATCAGTGTTAATTTCAATGCAGACTCAAGTGATATGAATTGGACCGACCACTTGGCGATATGTCGCCAAGTGTTTGACGCCAACTTGGCGATTTATCGCCAAGCTGGCGAAAAAGTTATTTTTTGAATTTGGGTTCAACTTGGTGCTATTGGCGATATTTTGCGAAAAATTCACTGAATGATGTTAAAATCAGCAATATTTAGAAAATTAACCATTGTAAAATATTTTTTGCATTGTTTCGTGGCAGATTAGGGGAGTAAATATTTGAATTGTTACCTTGCTCACTCCAAGCACTTTTTTTAACACTTAAGACAACTACAAAGAAATTTACACGTAAAAGAAAGAAGTGTGGGGTCCATATCAGACATTTTTTTTTTTGAAAGATTTTCTAGAAATTTAAAAAATCGTCACATTACCTTTATCCACTTGCTCCTTCATATATTGTGTGCATTTTTTGATCCTCTTCAGAGATCCTGTGATGTGGAAGGGCATCCTTGCAATTGCGATAGTTGTGACATGGGGAATTTGCCTCTGCGTACGTTTAATAAATTCTATGGACACGCATATAATTTCTTTAGCTAAAAAAGGGGAAAGGAAGAAAGACCTACAAAAACAGAAAGCATAAACTGTTATGTACATAAATCATGCTTTTGTCACAAAAAATAATAATAAATAAATTACTCAGTATTTCGTTAAAAATAAAACTTTCACAAGGTTTACTTTTCTCAATGCTCTTTTCGTAATAAACTGGGTTCATTGTTTTGTTATTGATGCAATAAGTGCAACACGTTTCAGGCTGCATTTAATGCTTAATGTAATGCGTTACATCCGCTTTCAGTTTATTTTTGTTTTTTTTTTTTACGGCACTATTATTTCTTTCCACATATTTTATTCACTTTTTTGAGCATTTATACTGTATTTTGTTACGCTATCATTACTGAGCAATATCCTCTACATTTATTTGTTATAACTCTTTCTCTTTGCTACCATAGGAAGAAATTGCTTTACAAAAATTACTTCAGTTCGTTTTTACAGCTTTTATTTGTGCTCTCAAGCCGAAATTTTTATGGCGGAATTTTCGTTTTTAATAGCGACGGATTTTATAAGTAAGGCGGTATAATGTGATGTAGTGAAACCAATTTCGAGTTGTTTTTTTTTCTCCCCAACTTCTCGTGGGAAGCATTTTTGTAATTGAAACTTCCTTTTGCAAGTTTTCTCTCTATTAGAATTGTTGCTGGTTTAATGATGATATTAAGTTTTTAGGCTTTTGGAATGGGGTTGGGTGTTTTAATTATTTAAACGCGTACCAGGTTTCCGAATAATGATATTTTTCGTTCTAAACTTCTCTCACAAATGATTCAAGGTAATAACTTTCGTGCTTTTTGAATGTGCGTTTCCATCGGCCATTTATTTGTGTTAAATACTCAATTAGTTAAATCTGTCACATTTGTGCTGCTGCTGCTGCTGTGTCGTATTTTAAAAATCAACTAAACGTTGCGTTAAACGCTTTTCAACCGTGGAAAATATTAAACTATTTTTCCTGTAATCATCTTAATGATAGTTTGAAGTTGAACGGTGGCTAAAAGTTTGTGTTGGAACAATTTTTACGTTTTGTCACCAAAATTTATTTGCACCAAAATGTTTTTGGTAGTTCCTTCGTAGGGACGTATACAAGGGAGGGCGATCGCCCCTCCCGGAGGGACTCTTCCCCGGTAAATTTTCAATATTGAAGTTCAAAAAAAAAAAAAAAAAAAGCATTTTTAAATCATCCTTTGGTGTTAAAAGAAGGAGGGCTCTCTTCCCGAAACGTTTCGAAACTGAAACATGAATGAGCAAAGGGTGAGTGATAAAAATAAATCACCCTCCGTTGAAACGTTTCAGAATCCACCCTTGCCCCCCCCCCCTGAAATTATATTCGGTCCGTTAAAACTCATGTATTTTTGCAGGCTTTCCCAGAATTTTAAAGTTGACACTGAACGTTACTATGGGCGGAGCCAATAAGAGCTCACAAGCAGTTAGCGATCTCTTCTAATTCGCCAAGTAGGCTGTGACATTTTATCTAGTTCGTTTTTCATAGACTAACGTCACGATGTTTTTGTCAATAAACCTTTTGCAGTGTAGTATAGCAAAATATTTTTATTTTGTTTCATTTTATTTCATGCATTTATTTATTTTTAAAACAGTTGGGAAACTGTTTATTGTTTTTGTACGAAGCATTTGGCTTGCCCCACTTTTATATTATATCTGATAAGTGATGCCTTCCACAGCAAGTTCCTGACCTTTTTTCCCTTTTTCTTTTTCAACTATATATTTTAACCATACGTATATTTAAGTAAAGCACTTGCGGAGTGTGAATCGGTTGAAGTTGGAATTTATTTTTTCAATTTAAATTTTATTTAATTTTCAAGTAATTCTTCATTCAAAAAAATTAAACTATGCTACTGAAATTTTTTTACTTTTCTTTCAATTGCAAAACTGCATAAAATATGTTTCCACGTTAACCCATTTATACCCAGTAGCCTAAAAACGGGACGCTTGTTAGTTACTGCATACAAAAACCTGTAATGGGTATATCATTTTACTAAAGCTGTTTTTCACAAGTTAAATAGTCCTTCTTCTTGAAAAAACCAGTTAAAGCCACTATTTGGACATCAGAGTTTATTTTTTGACAGCTATTTTCAGACAAATCAGACAAGCAACGATCCAGCTTGGGTAGCCACAGAAAGTAAGTTTTTTTTGCGAACTTACTTTTCATAAAATTAAACTATTTTAAAATGATATGCTTAAAATTGATGACAGATGCTTTCTGTAATGTTACTTTGCAAAAGTAAAGTCAAGTCAGGTCGTATTTTGCTCACATATCTGCAAAATATCCCATAAACAGAACATTAAATAACAATAAATATGGCAACGGTGTCTTTTTTTAAGCCTAAAATACATGTAAACCATTCCAAGTAAGAGTTTTAAGCAGATAAAAATTTTTAAAAATTGTTAAAAAAAAACTTGGGCATAAATGGGTTGATAGAATAGTCACCGTGAAGTTCAATTCGTTAAATAATTTCGTCACGAATCTGATAAACTAACAGATTCTAAATTCATGATCCCTATCTTTGAGTTGGGACATGAGATCCGATTGATTTTCCTCGAAAGATTGAATTGATAGCAAATTAATTCGCGATTACAATCAAAGGGAAATCCTGTCAAAGCCTGTTAATACCTCGCTCAGCTTCAGATCTTTCGTTTTCTAAAGTCTGTTGATTCAAGAAGTATAGTTTTCGGACGGAAAGTTGGAATCGTAGCGCGTTCGTTAATTAAAATGTAGTGTCTATATAATATTCTAAACTTGTTTCGATTTCACAGCTAAATCCAGAAGCACTCGTGCACTTTGTGTAAATTGCTGAATGATAGGATAATTTTAATTCAGTATTTTTATCATTGAATTATCTCTTTCTCTCTTATTCTATTATGTTAGTAATACTTCATTTTGAACTAAGATTTTAAATGAAGGTGATCACTTTTTCATATCATTATTCAATCAAGTAATTAATTCAAAACTAGTGTTTGTACATTTTTAATTCTATATCTATCTATATTTATAAAAATGGATGTATGTTTCTTTGTACGTATGTTTGTTCCTTCTACAAATCCACGGTTTTCGTCGGATTTTCATCAAACTTGGCACAGAGGTTCCTCGATGCACTACAATTCACATAGACGGGGATTTGAAATTTTTAAAATCCAAACAGCTCAAAATTCAAATTGTTTTGTTTAAAAATGGCCTTATTTTCCAATTTTGAATAGATAGAGTAATAGAGATACAAGAATATATATCAATACAGGAAGGTGAACCAGCTCACGACAATGATCAATTTCAAATTGATTAATCTGTAACCCTTCACCTTATAGGTGAAGGTTGTTGAGTTTTTTAACTAGAAAATCGTGAATTTCTTGCCATCTTCCAGTTTTTTCAACCGTGAATTACAACTATACACAACCTCTAAGCATACAAATTTATAGAATTTAACGCATTTAAATATGAGTATTTTCCAACAAAGATTACGATTAACAATCAATTATCAATTTAATGCTTTCCTGTTTCACTTTAGCATGAAATAAGTTAAACATAATGCAATACCGGGCAACGCCGGGTAATAAGCTGGTGTAATGATGAAAAAGGATGCTTACTCCTTTTTGGTTAATTTATTAAGTTCTGTAATAAAATGCGCTCCGACGATGAAATGAATATTCTTTTTTTTCTCTCTGAGTAAGGACATTTTTTAATGTGAACAGTAGGGTGGAGCGAAAAACAAAAATTTTGGAATTTTTTTCTGTAATACCCGGCAAAAACTGGGCATGCGTAAGTACAAAACACGTGTAAAATATTATCAAGTTTGAACAACTCCTTTAGGGTCCTACCAGGGCTTGAATTTCTCTAAAAATACGAAAAACTGTCAATTTTTCAAAAATTTTTTGGAAAATATAGATAATCACCATTTTTGTTCTATAACCATTAAAATCCTTACTTTTAACACTCTTTTCATGCATCTTCAAAATTATTTACATTCTATTCAGTATTAAGTTCGTACATAAACAGTCAAGTTCCGTGAAATTAACCAAAAATTGACTTTTTTTACCATTTTTTGCACATAGCAATAATTCTTCTTTTGTAATCCAGATTGTATTTTTTTGCAATGAATGGGCAAAATGCAGCTTTTAGTTGTAAATGCAGTTATATTTCGTTACATTAACAGCCCAGAACGCACCACAAGGAGGTAGCTGCATTTCGGGTGTCATTCTGCCTTTTCCATCCATCCAGCCACGTTGTTTACATATTTTCAACACATTTATACGGATGCAATTACTATCTGATGTTAAACAGGTTTCTCCTTTTGAATCAAAGTTTGAAGCTTGTTTCATGACTGAGTTTTTACCTTGACGATTGCGAGCATATCGTTTTTCATTTAAATTCATATATTTTGTCTCTTCCTTCAATAGCAGTCTGCCGTTTCACTAACCAGTTTTGAACCCTTAAAACAGTCGGAGTGTAGAAGAGGTATACTTATTCAATCACTGATAAAGTACAACTTGTTTTTGAAAAGTTGTCTTATTAACGTTGCAAGAAATTGGTGGAAGGTACCAAAGCATTAAACAGGGATAAAAGTACTTGATGGACATTGTCAATGTAATACAGAAAGAAAAAAGTGACCCTGATCTCACTATCAAAAATTGGAAACCTTTCAGTCATTGGCTTTCATTAATTCGAGCTAACAGAGTTATGAAGCTGTTGATTTTCAAGCTGAGTTTCTAATGAGATAAAGATACTCGTCAGTTATATCATTAAAAAATACGCTTCTGTATAGTTCAAGAAATTAGTAATTAAAAAAAAAGAAAGAAAATTTCCGTGAAAGAAAATTTCCATGGAGCTGTAATCATATTAAAAATTACACATTCTATAACAGTTTAAAACTATAAGAATAAATTGACTGGTCAACGCGTGTTTACTTTCCTCCCATTAATGATGTCAATTAAAAAAATTTCATAGTTTGAACTTTCAAAACTTAATATTGGTCATAAAAGTTCTCATTTAGTTATTAAAGTGTTTTCTGATATTGTATGCCTTTCCGTAACCCAACTCTTTTACAGTTTGACTATCGTCCACTGCCGTGCATGGCCAATTACAAGTTCGCAAAATTAACAAAGCAGGCATTTTTTCGTCTCAGCGGATCCACGAAGAAGAGAAGATCATCAATTAAATGAATTATATATTGCGTAACTTTCATTATACATACAATTCCATGTTTCACGGAAATTTTCTTTCTTTTTTTTAATTTCTAATTTCCTGAACCATTATATTATTTAAAGATATAACTGACGAGTATCTTCATCTCATTAGAAATTCATCTTAAAAATTAACAGATTCATAACTCTGTTAGCTCAAATAAATGAACGCTAATGACTGAAAGGTCTCCGATTTTTGATAGTGAGATCAGGGTCCCTTTTTTCTTTCTGTATTACATTGATAATCATTGACAATATCCATCAAGTACTTTTCCTCTTTTTTTAATCCGTTTTTAAAACTTTGATATCTTCCACTGAGTTAACTTGCCACTTCTTGCAACGTTAATAAGTTAATTTTTAAAAAACAAGTTGCACTTTATCAGTGATTCTTTAAGCATACCTCTTCTACACTCCGACTGTTTTAAGGGTTCAAAGCTGGTTAGTGAGACGGTAGACTTCTATTGGAGGAAAAGACAAGATATGACTTTAAATGAAAAACTTTATGGCTCGCAATGATCAATGCCAAAACTGAGTCATAAGTCTAACTTCAAACTTTGATTCAAAAGGTGAAACCTGTTTAACATCAGAAAGAAATTGCATTCGTACAAATGTGTTGAAAATATGTAAACAACGAGGTTGGGTGGATGGAAAATGCAGAATGACACCCGAAGTGAAGCTACCTCCTTGTGGTGCGTTCTGGGCTGTTAATGTAACGAAATGTAATTGCATTTACAACTAAAAGCTGCATTTTCCCCATTCATTGCAAAAAATAGTATCTGGATTACAAAAGAAGAATTGTTGCTATGTGCAAAAAATGGTAAAAAAAGTTAATTTTTGGTTAATTTCACGGATTTTTACGGTTTATGTACGAACTTAATACTGAATAGAATGTAAATAATTGCTAAGATGCATGAAAAGAGTGTTAAAAGGAAGCATTTTAGTGGTATTAGAACAAAAATGGTGATTATTTATATTTTCCAAAAAATTTTAGGAAATTGACATTTTTTCGTATTTTTAGAGAAGTTCAAGCCCTGGTAGGACCCTAAAGGAGTTGTTCAAACTTGATAATATTTTACATGTGTATTATACTTACGCATGCACAGCTTTTGCCGGGTATTACAGAATAAAATTCCAAAATTTTTGTTTTTCGTTCCACCCTATTGGACAGTTACAATTCTCTTAGGACCGGTCAAATGTTTCTGCCGACCGGTGCCGGTCCTCCGGACCACCAGTCTCTCGCTCTCTCTGTTCTTATCAGTTATCTTTATATATAAAAATGAATGTATATACTAGGGATGCACCGATTAATCGGCAGTACCGATTAATCGGCCATAATCGGCCACTTTGCCGATTATTAATAATCGGTAAAATGTTGCCGATTAATCGGCGGAAAATTTTTTTTTAAATATTATGTTTTAAGGTATATTTTACCAAGAAATTTTGATAAACAATATTATCAACTGTAAATAAATAATTTTCTGCAATCCTTACTATAACATGTAGTATGAAAGTGCACAGAGTAAATAAAAAACACAAATAGGTCATACAGTACATAAAACTGAATTCAATATAAAAAGATTACCCTCACGGCTGATATTCATATGACACTATTAGGAATAATTAAATTCTTGAACTTTTAAATTGGAATACAAAAACATGAGTATTTCATTTTATTTATAATTAGTGAAATTATGATCTAAATAAAATTACTTTTTATGTGCCTAGAAAAAGAAACTTAGATAAAAAAATTTATTAACAGGAACTTTTTTCTTCAAACAAACGTACAACACGTAGCAGGAAAGTATAGTGAGTAAAAATATAACAAATTCCAAGTTATAAATTCTAAATATTAAAAAAAATAATCCTCACAGTTGTTATAAATTTTTTAGTTAATTAATTTTTCAGTTTTGAATAAATGCACACATAGAGACAATTTTGCTATATTTTTTATGTCTCAATACTTTTTTTCTTATAACACTTTTTGAAGACCTCTAATTTTCACAAAGAATAAGTCTTGAATTTAGTGGCTTCTAATAATTGAACAATAAATTTGAATTGAAAGATCCCTAAATTAAAGTTCTCACACCAAAGCCTCCCCTATTTCTTCTTTTTTAAATTTCATGCCTAGTTACCATAATTAACAACGTGTTAAATATGTCATGTGTGATGGTAATTTCATTAACAATAATACCGGTTCAAAGGTTTGAAAATTGGTTTACTGAACTTGGATAAAGTTTTAAAATTATTTTGAAGTTAGGAAAAAATACTTTTTTTTTCTAAAAAAAAGTAGTAGCTATTTCTAAAATCGGAATCGTAAGAAAAAGAAAAAGAAAAAAAGAATGGAAAACAGTGATGATGATAGTGGTAGTATTAAAAATAATAATTTTGATCAGTAATCGGCTTGGCCGATTAATCGGCCGATTATCAATAGCCGATTAATCGGTAATCGGTAATCGGCCAATTTGCTTATCGGTGCATCCCTAGTATATACCTATGTATGTATCTTTGAACCTATGCATGTATATCCTTTATAGGCTCAAAAACTACCCGTCGGATTTCGCTAAAAATTTCTCAGTGTTTGTGTCCTCACTGGGCACATCAAGAGACCAATTAGAAAAAAAAAATCTGACAGGTAGTTCTTTTTTTATTCTAATTTTAGTTGAAACTTCCACATAAAATCTAATTTTTTAAAGGCTTTCCGTCATTCAAATCATTATTTAGTGCTTCATCTCAACTTCACTTCAATAGCTATAATTTTGCGTTTGATATTGTCTTTGCTTCGCGTGGTTTTCTGAGGCCTTCTCTCAAATCAAATAGTTAAGAAATTTTTCTTTCGTGAGTATTCACCACTTAAATATATAATACTTCTCCTTTTATTTATTTCAAAAGTAGAAGTGGAATTTTTTAGAAAATCATCACAGATAAATAACACATTTAAGTTTGATATCACGTTGTCCTTCACGCCGTTTTAGCTGACCAAGTTGTCACAAAAAATACCTTCTTGAATTTCTCATGTTGCATTTCCACTGTGTTTCGATTAGTGCAAGCTAGGTGGACAAAAGTCAAGTTCGGAATTCTAAAATTCGACATTGGGATAATGTCTACAATATACTTCATTATTTGTTTATGTTTAACTCACTTCCGCCAGGTGATTAAAACTTACCGAATTTTTTATGATTTAATTGTGCAGGATGGGTGTTATTTGTACTTGTAAGTGCAAGTTTTGCCTAATTAAATTAGAGTATTTGATAATTAAGTAATATTTAAAAAAACATTTTAAGATGAACAAAATATTTTTTCTTGTTTCGAAACTTTCACGTGATGGTAAACACTTGTCCCCTTTTGTCCCCGGGCTAAATTTTCTGTATCTAATAGCTGCACCTTTCCCATTTTTAATAAGTCGTATTATAAGCAGCACACTCGAGTACAACATTTTTTTCTACAGTACTTTCTTTCGAGGAGGAATTTCTTTGAAGAATGGTTGAAGCCCCCAAAAAGAGAAAAATAACTATATTCTCTGCGAACTCCTCTCTTCCAAATTTAATTTTGAAAACCTTACATAGGAGTTTGAAAGGAAAAGCAGCAAAAAGTTAGCTAACTATGCCTAAAAAATTTCTGAAAAATGGGTCTCCGCGGGAAAATCAAAACAGCGTTTTTTTGCAACTAATGCAAACTGGCTGGACAAAGACATAAAATTCGAAGTTGAATGTACTGTGCCGCAACCTTGCACATCATTTCACGGTTCTACTACTGTAGGAAGAATACGGAGCAAATTTGAGCACTAATCCACAAATATGTATAAAGGACGAAAAATAATTTTGTCCAGCTAGCTAACATTAATCGAAACACTGTGCCGCGTTATGAAGGGCATATCTACTAGTTACTAATATAATTAACATCAACTTCTGAAGCCTCTTGCGCTTAAATGCACAGCCAATGCACCTTCTCCAGAAAAATCCCGGATCAATATCGACCGGAGGACTTCTAAGGAAAGCATTAAAATTCCAAAAATTGCTTCAACCTGTTATGTTTCCCGAATATATCCGTTCTTGTCCATTAATTAGACACCATCAAGTTCTCCCCCTCCTCAACAACAAGCTATGTCGCGATATTTTCGCGATAAGAAACAACTTCGCGCCGCATTAACTTCAGTCGAAGAGTAATTATGTTTAAACGCTTTTCCCCTAATGTCTGCTATTTTGTCCCTACGGGTTTTGTGTGGCGTTTGCAATTATAATGCGCGCTTTTCGGAAATCTGCGCTTTAATGCGCTGGCGGTTTTCTGTTCAAGACTTGTTTTCTGTGCCATCAAATGGCTATCTTTAACAGTGTTTAAACTCTGTGTAATGGCGAGAATATGAACAGCTTTGGCAAGGAAACGCCGTATTACTTATAATTTCTTAATTGCCGACTAAACGGGTTAAAAGTGTCGGAATGGTTTGGCAGATTGGGGGTAATCATTTTAAATGCTCCTAATTCCTCTCTTTCGAAATGCCGCTTTATCTAAATGTGTTGATTGAGTTAAAAATGTTCCAATGTGGTACTAAGAACAAATTTGATTTTTTTTTCTCAGCGGTGCTAATTCTTCGATTACCAAGGTGCTTAGTCGTAAAAGCTTGCCAGTTATTCGTGTTTTATCTCTAGTTACCTTGGTGGCGCTGAAAATATACAAAATTGTAAGACATGGCTGTGTATGCTTGCTGTAAATTGATTGATTGATCCGACAATTGGACGTTTTAGAGCCAACTCTTCCAACGTGAATTGGACGTATCCAGACATTCATTCTGGCTAGGATATGTCCCGTTTGTGGATTTAAAATTGGTTAACAAAAAATTCCAAAGACTAAATTTTTGTCTTTTAATGTTCAATCGTGTCGTTAACAGGGTCCAAGTTGTTGGAATTGTTAGTATCTCTGAGGATTAAGGTTTTAAATTCAAAAACCTCATTCGTTTTCCTCATCTCATTATCATTTTTACTAAGTTTTGTAATAAAAATATTGAAAATTTCGTGAAACATAAAAAATTTAAATCAATTAATTTCTCACTGTACATGCGCGAAAGATAGCAATTTATAGCTTTCCAAACTTCGTAGCCAATTAAATTTGGCAATTTTGAAAAAAAAAAAAAAGTAATTAATTATCTTAAAAATTCAAAAAAAAAAAAAAAAAAAAAGATGTCATGAATCTAATGAGTTGTATAAAAATTATTCTTGAAATCGCGATGAATCATAACAGATTGTTCACTGATTATCTATTTTTATCACCAATCACTCAACTATGGCATGTGTTATCAATTTGATCAAGATTGAAATGTAATATTTATCTCCCCCAAAACAACAGTGTTGTAAAAAAATCCCCCGCCAAGAAAACCTTAAATACTCAGCCTCAAAAAGTTATGATATCGAGTTTTCCCGCCAAGTTTGTGCCAAACTACAACTAACCTGTATGTATAGTTCTTTTAAATTGTTTTCAGTCCTGCCAGGCGGGAAGTTTTTACTCATTAAGCTACCACCTCACAAGACAAAGCTTCCCGCCTGGCAAAACTGAAAACAATTTAAAAGAACTATACATACAGGTTAGTTGTAGTTTGGCACAAACTTGGAAGGAAAACTCGATATCGTAACTTTTTGAGGCTGAGTATTTAAGGTTTTCTTGGCGGGGGATTTTTTTACAACACTGTTGTTTTGGGGGAGATATCATATGTTTTTGCATTAATATTATTTCTTTGCTTGTTTTTTTTTTCTCTTCAAAATTTACTTTGCATGTTTTTTTCCCTTCACCATTTTTCTTGGCGGTCCGACATATGTGGTTTTCTTGGCGGCATGCATTTGGTGCAAAAGTTCAAGGATCTTCTTCAGTCTAGGATAAATTTGAAATCAATCACAATGTACCACCCGAACCGACGCAAAACAAAGCTAGTTGCTAACAATACTACGATTAAATTAAAAGTTAAAAAAAAACCCCAACCCTTACTGCCGATCTCATATTAAAATGAACTTAATTAAAGATCCCTTTTAAAAGCCTTATGCAATAAAATCAATTACAAATATTTTATTTGTTAACAAATAGAAACTGGCAACAGATGTAATTATAAATCATTGAGTTTTCTTTCCTCGTCGCCCAACAATGACAACATAAATGCTCAGATGTTGAATAGAGCTAGTAGATAGAAATCGGACCAATTTTAAGCATTAATAACTCCGGGGTGCGATGACCCCGGGGGGTAAATTTTGGGAAAACGTCCTCAATGTCTCATCGAGAATATTCATACTAAAAATCAACACTAAAGACCCCCGGGGAGAAAAGATACGGAAAATAAAAACGAGGGGGGAGGGCGTGGGGGGTCGAAAAACCCCCTATGCCGAGCTTTGGGACAAAATAAATGTGGGTGCAAAAGCAGAGCTCAATCCGAGTTACCGTTTAGTCTGGACCCCTGTCAAACACTTTTTAAAAAGTGCGAAAAATTGCGATTTTATAACATTTATCACCCCTCCCCCTGAGGGTTCTGGATGTTTTGCTTTAGTATGAGCCGTCAGGGGCCGCTGGAGATTGAGTATACCAAAAATGAACTCTAGGGATCTTTATGGGGCTGAGATACAGAGGGGTGAAAACCCCGATTTGGTTACTCGCGTAAACAGTCCTTGTCGCTCTTTTACATTTTTCTTGGCGACGGAAATTTCTTGGCGGCTTGTATTTAGTTTTCTTGGCGGGGCGGGACGCTCCCGCGTCCCGTGATCTCGCCAAAAGAAATATAACGACATTTACATTTTATACTATTTCCATTTTTATGACTACATCCATGGTATAACTTGAAAGTTTTTTTGTGACTCAAGAATATGATACTTCATATCATTCTATGCCCTTAGAGTCGTCAGCTGTCAACCGCTGTTTCGAAAGTTATGATATAACAAGATATTTCTGAAACGCAGTGAGAACTCGATCGACATTTTCGTCAAAAGAAACGGCGATGTGAACTGTTCTCAACTTTCTTCTTTCCGCCATTGTAGCACGTAATCCGCTTTCTGTAAACTTTTCTGAAGTATCTCACAATGAGAGATGCTTTAGAAAAAATATGAGGATGAACAGTTTCGTCAACAAGTTAAAACTAAAATTAAAAATTAAAAAAAAAACGACTGAACTTTAAAGTATAAAATCAATTACAAGTATTTTATTTGTTAAAAAAATAGAAACTGGCAACTGATAAACATTTTAATAATTTATAAGAGTTTGCTTTCCTTGTCTGCCTACAATGAAAACGGTTCCAATCGCCTGAATAAAGGCTAAGCTGCATTTGATAAAACAAAAAGCTATAACGCGCGTTCTATAGAACATGGAAGATCCAATTACATCGTATCAGACGCAGGAAATTTTTCTCTTTCATTTGGTGCTTTTTTTTTTAAGTTTTGAAGTATGTTTTCAATGATAAAGTCCCGAAAAACCTTTCAAAGGTTTTTAATTACTATCTTCGTTAATTAATACCATCCGAAGACGCAACCTAGCTAAGAACACTCTCGATCAACTCCCCTTTTGAACAAAAAAAAATAAATCTCTACTAATAATAAAGCTGAAAGTTTGTCTCTCTGTCTTTCCTTCTGTCTGTCTGTTACGCGCGTAGCGCCAAAACCGTTCGGTCGATTTTCATGCCACTTGGTACAAAATTAGTTTGTAGCATGTAGTTTTTGCACCTCGAAGCGATTTTTCGAAAATTCCATTTCGTTCTTTTTCTATTCGAATTCTTAGCGGAAATTCGATAAAATAGGGAAGAAATATTTTATACACATTTTCAAGTCTTATGTCATTCGAAAGCTTGAAATTTTCTGCACAAAATGAAGTTTTTTCGAAGTTTCTACGATCATCAGGAGAGCTGTAACAATTGTTTTTAGAATCCCGGAATTCAAGGCTTACCTTCAGTAAAGCAAGCCAAACGATTCTAAAATGGTTAATGAAATGAATTATTTTATCAACGGAAATCAACTTTTCATGCTGTTACTATGGTTACGTGTTCATACTTATTTTTGTTTCGTTCTTTTTCCAGGGTTGCCAGAAGTAGTATTTTTGATACTACGGTAGTATTTTTTCGGCCCAAATAAGGAGCGTAGTATTTTTCTGGCCACCCTGTTTCCAATATACTAATGACTTAATTAAAAGATTTGGCGGATTTTTTTTCCATTTTTATAGATTTCGCATTTCAGCAATATTGATTTTGGCAACGTTTAGAAACAGTAGTAGGAGCGTCTATCGCCCATTTAGCGAGAAAGGGGTACCCAAAGCACAAAGATTAACCAAATATCGTATAAATTGTGACATTGCAACGTTCTTTTTAAAGTGTTTCATTTCGGAAAATGTATTGTTTTGTTTTTAAAGCTGGGAAAGGAAACTTTCTTCTTCTTTCAAATTTTGGTAAGATTTCTGTTGGTTTCTGTGAGCAACAAAATTGTTCTTATTTTCTCTTTTGGCTTATTTTTGTGCATCTCCAGTTGGGGTTTCATTTGAATGTCACAAGGGGATGCTTTACCCCTTTTTTGGAGTTAATCAGTGTTAATTTCAATGCAGATGAATTGGCGCGACCACTTGGCGATATATCGCCAAGCCTTTCGTCGCCAATTTGGCGACATATCGCCAAGTTGGCGAATTTTTTTTTTTATTTGGACTCAATTTGGCGACAAATTTGCGATTTTTTTAAAAACTTTTTTTGGGGGGGGGTTCAATTTGGCGCTATTGGTGATATTTTGCGAAAAATTCACTGAATGATGTTAAAATCGGCGATATTTTGGAGATTAATCATTGTAAAACATTTTTTTGCATTGTTTCGTGGCAAACTAGGGATATAAATGTTTGAATTGTTATCTTACTCCCTCCAAGCACTATTTTAGCACTTAAGGCATCTACTAAGAAATGTACACGTAAAAGGAAGTAGTGTAGGGCCCATACCAAATTTTTATATCATACTTTGAAGGAATTGTAGTTGAATTATAACTAAAATAGAGTATTTTTTCTGCTATATTAATTATTTTACAAATGAACTTTTAATTTTATACCACGGGCAAAGCCGTGCGGGTACCGCTAGTAAATAAATAAAAATCTGTCCATCCGTTTAGGCTGCAGAGTACCACAGAAAGATACACAGATCGACAGACACACATGCACGTCAAAGACATAACCCCCCTTCCTTTTTGTGTCGGGGGTTAAAAACTGTAAAATGCACAGTAATAAACTGTGAAACTAGCAATTTTACAATTTACTACTGTAAAATTAGCTGTATTATACTGTAAAAACAACATTCATTTTTTACAGTGTTCTGTATCGTCAATAGTACAGGTATTTAATAACTATAAATAAATATTATCTTTTCAAAATAATATTGATAAATTCACATCAATAGAAACTGATGACTGAATTTCATAGAATTTATGCGAGTAAAAGGGCATTTTTCACCAAATGTGTTTTGGCGCCAATTTTGCTATTTTCAAAAATGATAACTCAAAATATTCTCGTTCTATTTTTATGAAACTTTGTATATTGTTATCAAGGGAACGTGCCAAAATGTTAATCATAACAGAAATATTTTTTAGTCATGGCTAATAACATTGCTGAAAATTTTACAAAAACAAAAAAAAAAACTTTGATGAATTCTAAACACTTTTGTTTGCAACATATTCTCAAAATGTTGGTATATAAGCCCTAGGCGAGAGTCGATCATTCTTTCTTGTGATATTTTTAGCCCCTTAAGTTAAAAAAAAAAAAAAAAAAGATATTTTGAAACATTTTAGAAGGTTTAAAATTACTTTTTTACAAATTCCACATAAATGAATAATTTTTATAAAATTATATGCATATATATTTTTTTAATTATTAATTTTTTATAAAAGCTTCATCGAAAAATATAGTTAAAATGTTTCTGTAATAAAAGTTTTTTTTAACAATAAGCTCCGAACGTGTTTAGATACCTTAAAACTTATTACACTCTTGTTTGTTTGTTATGTGCTAATGGTTCGAGAACCCAGTGGGCTGCACTGCAATGGGCCAATTTTATTTCGGCATTTCGATGTAGAAAACCTTTGGAGAGAGCGATTTTCCTCGCAGCTTTTGCGTATTGTACATTCGCCTTGCATTTACGTATAGAATAGGTGAAAAATCGAAAAATTCTTAGAAGACGCCTAAATAGGTGATTACTCTGAAGGATGGAAAATAGCGAGATTATGCTTACGACATAAAGTAAAAAATTAATGGTCCTTCTTTTAATTCAAATACTAAGTTGAAACAAAAGTTTTGCAGTAGATTGCTTAATTTATTTCTATAGTTTGTTGAGTTATACAGAAACATGGCATTCTTAGTATACAGGTCATCATGCTCTATCGTATTTAACTATCAATCATTTCCTCGACAGCTCATGAGTCTTATGATAATAATCATTATTATCATAATAATTGATGTTAGTGAAATTGAAAATAACCTGCGCAGAATTGGTTGTTGCCTCGGTCCTCTTCCAAATCGACTCCAAGTGCTGCAAGGACACCCTTTATACGGATAAAACCGAACATATGCAGGCCTCATAGTCCTCCTATATCTCCTACATTTCCTATATTTTCTCAGTTTGTCAAATATTCTCCTATATTTCCTATATTTCTTACTTACTCCTATATTTCATTTCTAAGTCCTATATTTTTTTCATCAGATGTTAGATGCAGCCTAAAATTGAATTGATTTTTTTTTTTTTTTGTTCGAAAGGGGAGTTGATCGAGAGTGTTCTTAGCAAGGTTGCGTCTTCGGATGGTATTAATTAACGAAGACATTAATTAAAAACCTTTGAAAGGTTTCTCGGGATTTTAGCAGTGATAACATACTTCAACACTTAAAAAAATAGCACCAAATGAAAGAGAAAAATTTTCTGTGTCTGATATGATGTAAATGCAGCTTAGCCTTTATCGGAACCGTTGTCATTGTTGGCAGACAAGGAAAGCAAACTCTTATAATTTACTAGCAGTACCCGCACGGCGATGCCCGTGCATTTAAATGGGAAGGAAGTCCACTGAATAAATTTAAATTCACTCCAACCCTCTGAAGAAAAATTATTATAGTCTTCTTTAAAGCATTTTCTTTCTGTACGGCTGCTTGTCCATTCCGTTTTATTTTCTTTTCTTTATTTTTCACTCTTTTTGCTGCTTTTCTTGTTCATTGTTTTTAATAGTTGCTCTATAACTCTCAGAAACTAAAATGAATGGTTTTTTTGTCTATCCTATTAAGAAATTTTCTCCCACTTTTTGGCGCATTTTGTTGGTAATCATCGATAAATTTGCTGCAATGAGTTGTTTTGTTTGAAGTAGATGACATATACCAATTTATAGGAGTTTTCAGAGGAGTTATCAAAATTGTTGCTGCTGTCACATTATCTTCATTAGTCAGATTTGCATTTGTTCTGAGAATTGCAGTCAGTATTTCAGTATTGGTAGAGTTTTTAGAAAAATCATTCTGGAAAAAAAAAAGCGCCAAATTTTGTATAACGGTCATGTATTATTTAAAACTCCCTTCTGATATTTCGGTGCTTTTATCTTGTCCATTTCGCCTCCAACAATATTTTGGAAGTCTTTTAGAGACATGAGTTTATTTAATACATTAAACTCTTCATTTGATTTTTCTGTTGCTAAACATTTAGAGCTATCAGTAGCGTTCTCATCATAGGGGGCTAATTACTATAATTTTCTGAAAATATTGTGAGAGTTATTGGCCACAACAAAACTTTAATTTTTAAGAATATATTCTTATATTACACCTCAAATTCACTTATTAGGCATCACAACTATACATCTCACAGTATTTTAAAAGCTGTAAATGCATTGAGTTCTTTTAAAATGTCGCATAAAAAATTCTAGTCTTACCGTTTTCTCTACAACCTTTTAAACTACACTAAAAGTCCTTTTAAAGTTCAAAACAATTCGCCAAATAAATCAAAAAGACATGAGATATACTCAAATTTAGTAAATTTTCAAGGCTTACTCTATACGTAAATTTAAACCACTTAAGAAAGAGCAGCTTGTATGGAAAATGGATCTAGTGTTTCAGTCTTGCGTACAGAGTTAAGCCTTGAAAATCGACTAAATTTGATAAATTAATATCTCCTGTCCTAATTAACGGACAGAAACGTGCTACAACTTTTCTTTTTCAGAAAAAAAAACCCTTTCCAGCGACATATAATGTTTTGGGGTGGGGCAAGGTTTTCCCCCCTCAATTATGGCGGATACACCAAAAATGAGACTAATTAATTAATTTAGAAATAACTAATTCGAAATAAAAAATTTGGGCTTCGAGGTGCACGAGGGCGGGGTACGTTCGAATTTTTGAGCCAAGTTTCAGGTCTGTAGGTGCTGTGGGGGCTTCTGGCCAGCGGTTACAAACGTACAAACAAACGAACACCGTCATCTTTACATATATAGACTAGCAGTACCCGCACGGCGATTCTGGTTTTGTTGACAAGCAAATTTTATTAGTAAGAGTTTTTTAGTCGGGTTTTTTTTTAATTTTTAATTTTCACTATGATTTCAGGGTGTAAAAAAAATAAATGATTAAAAAAAAAATAGAAACTTCAGTTATTAATTAATACATTTATGAACGACTTACCTTTAAGTTTTTAAAAATACAAAAACACCTTTGAAGTAAAGCTTCACCAAAAAACTGTGATGTAAAACCGGATTCAATGCAAACACATGATTCTAATCACTTTTAATATCAACAAACTTATGAAACACTAGACAGAAAAATTAAAGAAAATAACTACATTAAGCAGCATTACAATGAAATTTTAATAAAATGAGAAGTACAATGAAAAATTCATATGCAAAATTTTTATAATTAAATATGACCAAGAGTCAATCTAGAGAGAAATTAGGTCCTTTAAAAGACCCTTCATAAAGTTCAGTCCCTCAAAAAAGGTCCCTTCACAAAATTCAGAAACTCAAAAAGGGATCCTTCACAAAATTCAGTCACTCAAAAATGGACCTTTCACGAAAATCCTACACTTGAAAACTGACTCTTCACAGAAATCAGAGTTTACAGAACGATTGGGGATATTTATTTGCCGTAACTATTTTTCACAAAATTAGGAATTAGTTTTCACAAAATTCCAAACTATTTTTCACAGAATTCCAAAAACAGGACCTTGGTCAAATATCCTGGATTGACCCCTGATGACTTTTTCAACTGTAATGAAAATTTAAAAAAAGAAAGAAATTCAACAACTGTTAAAGCGTAGAGATTGAAAATTACCATTTGATGATGTGTTTTTTTTTTTTTTTTTTTTTTTTTTTTTTTTGTAAGATATGTGCAACGCTTGCAGTTGACTTTTTAAAAATTTTAGGAACATTTTTCAAAATTTTAGCGATTATTTAGGATTTTGTTCTACTACAAATAGGTACCTGACCCCAAGTTGCTAATGCAAGGCATAGAAAATTCATCTTCTGTCTAGTTTTTGTTTTTTTCTTGTACTGAAAGTATATTACACACATCCTATCATGTTCCTCCCCCCTCAATTCACTCTTTGCAACACCTGCCCTGCTGCATGTATTTTCTTTATTTTAAGTATTAGACAAAACAAATAGCACTTTGTGCATACATATTATTTGGACTGCAACCTTCCACCAACTCTGGAGGCGGGGATGAGTAGGATTACTTTTCCATTTATTAGATGGAAATCAAAGCTTCTAAAAGAAAATGGCAAAAATAATGAAATTGAGATTGTCCAAGAGAATTTTATAAGGATTAAAATAAAAAATGATTTAAATCATTGACACTCTGATGATTATTACATCTAATGTTGACATATGTACTAAACTTCTGTTTAGCCTTTTGATGAAAATAGATGATGTTACATGTGCAACTTTCAAACTTATTTTTAATGTATCAATAAATGCATTTTCTTTTTATGAATTTAAGTTTGTTTAATTTTAATAGTATAATATGCTAACTTGAAGATAACCGCTGTAAAGTTAAAAAAAAAATTTTAACTTTGTCTTCATATAACCTTGGATTTCGGTTACAGGTTAAAGTTTTTCCTCTAGAAAAATTTGAAAGAAATGAAAAATAAATTTTCTGTACGTTAAAGATGCTTTTCTTAGAAAATGTAATAAGAAATTTTAAGTTCACTAAATATAAAGTTCACTATTTTCTGTATGTGTGGAAATTCTTATGTTCTCACACCTGTTACTCTTCACATTACTATAATTTTATGCAATGTGGAATTCTACTGAGAATAGTGCTTTGTTTTTTTAAACATGTGTTGCAAAACATATTAGTATTCTGTATCTTAAAATTCCGATATAATTCGCTACGGATCTTGTATGTTTTCTTTGAAACTCCTTTACATATATTTTTGAAACTCCTATATTTTTTCCTTGAAATTCCTATATTTATTTTTGTCCCTGCTATGAGCCCTGCATATGGCTAGGCCTGTGCTCCATGCTTTGTATCTGATCCGACGTTTTTTTTCTTTGTCTTCTACTTTTCCATACCTTTTGCGCTTGACACTCGACAACAACAATTAATAGTTGGTGTCGTATCCTCAATGACATTACAAATCATGGTGTGCTTGAATAGTCTTAGCTATATCAATGGCATTACAAGAGTACAAATCTTTCTCTGTAGGCTAGTTTAAGATGTGAAAACCTGCAGCAACTGCAGGACAGCTGAAAACATGATATGGTGCGAGTTCTTCATCGAGACAGTTTCCACAGTTTTTATAACTTTTAGTCCCATCAGCAGAAATTTTCATGTTTTTATGATTCCTGATGAGAGTGGTGGCTATTCTCCTGTCGATGTCAAGATTGGTTATTTGATCATATGTTTTGATTTTAAAGGGGGTGAAAATTTTTGATCTTGCAAAGGCATTTACATCTGCTAGGTTGATTGGAATTGCGGTTTGGTCGAGGTTTCTGGCCTCTTTAGCCAAAGAATCAGCAATTTCGTTAAACACCAGGTTCACATGGGCAGGAATCCATTGTAGATAACATTTTTTCTGAAGACGTTAAAGTTGTTCAAGTTGTGCAATGATATACAGGATAAGGCCCGAAGTACCTTTGCTAAGGACTTGTAAGACAGATCTGAAGTCACTGAAAATAGTGATACCACTAAGCTGTTGGGAAGGTGCTAAATTACAACAATTAATTATTGTGTTATAATAACCATCTTGTTGCATTTCTGTCCCATGACAGAAACTCATTAAAATAATTTCGTCTACTACATATGACCTTATTTTTAAATATAAGGCCTCAGATTGAAAAATTTGGCGGACGGAACATCCCAAAACAATAATTTGACGGTCATATTATTTTTCCATATTTTTTTGCTGAGAATCTCTAAAAAGGTTGGATACTATGCTAATAAAAAAATGCGCGTATTAAAAGTGAAGTAGCAACAGAGTTCCAAAAGAAACCACCTTCCTCATACGCTATGGATACTTTGAAATCCAAACATCTGTAGCTGACAGTTACCAGTTTTTAAGAGGTCTTAAGCAATCTCGGTATGATTTATAGCACTTGAAAATTTAATTAAACTGCACTTTTTCTCACGCCACCAAAGGGCTCTCCATCACGTAGTAGGAAATCTAGAGCGAGCTGCAAATCCTCGCCTGGCACTCCCTTTCACTTTTCTGTTTTTTTTTTTATCCACACATATATTTTGGTGCTGACATTCAGCAGCGAAAAAAATCAGACGTAGAGAAATGAATGAGAAATAACGGCTGCATAAAATTAATTTACTGATGGGGCAGGTTAGTGACTGAGCTGATATGTTGAAACAACGGAGGACTATTACTGAATAATATTATTGTGGTGTAGTATGCTTGAAAACAAGCAACTCCACCACTATAGGGAGAATTTCGGGAAATTTGTGTTCTATAATAATATATTTGAATTTTTGTATTAATTGTTGATGCTATTGTATTTGATTTTCCAGAATAGAAAAATAACAATTGTTTTTCCAAAGCAATATTTTCTTTGGCAAACACATGTTTTAGTGCTGAAATTCAGCAGCGAAAAAAGCCAGACGCAGAGAAATGAAGGAGAAATAACCGCTGCATAAAATTAATTTACTAATAGAGCAATTTAGCTGATGGGTCGAAATAGATGATGGTCATTTTGCTTAACAGCAAGCAGCTACACCAGAATAGTATTGTTGAGGAAATTGATGTTCAATAACAATTTTTTGTGAATATACGCATCAATTATTACTTTCTTTCGATTGAAATTGATTTTCCTGGATAGCAATGCAGTAGACCCAGGGTCTGATTACTGAATAGGCCAACTAGGCCGCGGCCTAGGGCTCCGACGATTTAAGGGCCCCCAAATGGCTAAAATTGCTGTAGTCAATGCCTAAATTTGTTTTATCCTATGCCTAAAATTGTAAAGCCTCAGTACAGGGGGCTCCAAAAAAGTATTTGACCTAGATATCTTAATCGGGCCCTAAGTAAACCTCAGTCGGATTATCCGCAAGTCTTTTACTTTTTTTTTACAGTGATCAGTTGTTACTTTGATTGAAATTATTTTCTATAACAATAACAATTGTTTTTCCAGAACAATATTATAAAACATACCGCCAAGCGCATATTTTAATGCTGAATTCAGCACCATAAAAGTCCCGACTCAGAGAGATAGGAGGAAGCAATAACCACAACAACTAACAGATGAGTAGTTTAAGACATAGAATTATAGTACAAGGCCGA